>JADLZN010002951.1:0-237165 GCA_018155175.1 Sinocyclocheilus anophthalmus
AACAGGTTCTTGTTCTTGTTATTCCTGTAGTTATATGAGATGAAGAGCCTTCTTTATATTAAAGAAAGTTATGAAAAGTACTTTATCATATCCCATCTATATATATATCTGCTGCATAATTGGAAACATGGCTTTGACAAAACAGACTGTGTGCTCTTTCTCCCTTTCTCTCTTCATACATGTGGGTGTGTGTGTTTTCGTCTGTGTGTGTGTGATTTGTGTGTGTGTGTGAGATTTGTGTGGTTTGTGTGTGGGGAGGAGCGATTCTTCAACTTGGCTTAAACTTATGGACAAAAAGATACCATTCAAAGTACAGCAGGGGTGTTGGCCTGGGGTCTTGGCTGAGCATTCCTGGGAACAGCCCTCTGAAGACCAGGAGAATATCTTCAGCTGACACATGGCGTGGAAAAATCCCCATGCAGTTGTCCACCATACAGACAGTGTGGTCAAACCATCTCTCATTTATTCAGGGCTTAATTAACATCCGATCAGGTAAAACCGAGCCCCCACTTTTGCTACTAACATGGAGATCCATTATTTAGAAAAAAAGCTGTTAATTATGATCTCCCCCCTTTTTCCTATTGTTTAACATTCTGATGTCAAACAGGGAGTGAGACAACTCCCTGTTACGTTAGCATCCAATGCGATTAGAAATCCCATTGCACACAATATTTTTAAGCATAGTTAAAAATTACGTCCAAATCAAAACCACATGACGCTTATGTGCCATAACCTTTATAAACAAGCCACAGTCATTTCTGGAATCCCCATGAGAAGTCAAGTTCATGAAATTCCTTCACCACTGGCAGTAGAGTTTGTGTAATAAAATGTCAATATTGCCACACGCTTCTGTGCGTCTGCGAACAGGCTTCTCAGTATGGAGAATGGACAGTGTCAAGTCATGCGATGACCTAAACAACAGAAGATGGGAGGGGATTCGGCAGACATGCTGTTTCCTGGAACTCGCATCAGATGAGTAAGATTTTGTCTCTTCAGAACATGAGGGCAGAGTAAAACACCTATAATCACAGTGCACCATATAATAATCTGTTTTGTGCATTATAATTTATTCCAATAAAAAAGCTGTTGCTCACCACAAGATTTGAGCCATAGTTGAATCAGTGCTTGCTCTGTAAGACTTTTTGCAGACTCAGTTCCTGCATAAAAGTGTTCCCGTTTTACAGATCATGAGCTCACCCTATCAACAGCGAGAGTTTTCACTTGGAGTACAGTAATTAATTCCAGAAGAAGTTGCATCCTCCAAATGGGTCACTTGTAATACTCTGTAATAGCACCACTTGTGAACGGAGGGTGTTAGTTTTAGGGAAGATGGCTTCAACTTTACTGGGTGCCATTAAACATATGAGTACAGTGTGGACGCTCGTATTGCCAGGTTCATTTAACAGTATCTTGTGGAATTTCTCAAGTACGCTGTTGATTCATTTAATACGCTTCACCACACAAATGGGCTGAGATGGAACATTTCCGATTTTGTGGAATTTTATAAAAAGGACTGAGAATTGAAATTTTTATATATTTTGGTTAGGATTGATATTTATTTATATTATTTATATTGCATTTTAAAAATATTCGTATGACTTTACTTTTTAGCTAGATCGATAGATAGAAAGATAGATAGATAGAAGATAGACAGACAGATAGTGATATTCAAATGAGACACTGCAGTAATGCAGCATGGAAAAGATGTAGTTGTTGCACGGTCAAAAAGCCACGTTTTCTGGTGAGATACACATTTGCAAGGAGATGAGCCAAGGAGATAATGGGCCACACACGGATTACTGGTGTGATAAACGCTCTGCAAATTAGAATCAGCGCCTTTTTTGTCATGCTGCATAAGTAGCTTTTCATCCAGTTCTCTTTCTGTATGTTTACTCAGCTTATAAACGGGGGAAAGGAAAATCAGCAATGTTTAAAAAAAGGGAAACTATTTGAAAACTATTTTAACAATTTTGAACTTCTCACTAGTGATAGATAGTATGATGATGAAACAGATGTTTCCCAGAAACATCCCATGTATTTTATAGGCACATGGTTTTATGAAGCAAAAATTGTACAGCTGGATATGATTTTCATTAAGCCTTTAACTTTAGGGGGAGATTTTGAACTCTAAATGTGTGAGCATATAGCGCCACCATGTGTTAAGATTTTGTAGCTTTATGACGATTTTGTTACAGTTTAAGTACACTTGACTGCGGTTTCAGAGACTAGATGGGTGTGCTGAAAAATGTGAATAGAGTTAATTCAGTAAAGCTCAATTCAATATGATTTTGACATGATACTATCAATAAGAATGGATCTGTTTTAATCACAGCCATTCACATGACAGCTGCTAAATACTTCCAGGAGTAGCCTAATAACAATCAAATATAGCCAAGGAACACCTGTTGAAAGAAAATGTCAACTCTCATATACATGCCTTTATCCTAGCAGCTTGACATGAATATGTCTGATGACAGATCATGACTGTCAGATGGCTTCTGCAACAAAATCATTCACCTCTCCTGTCTGCAGTACAAAATCCAAAGCAGAAATGAAAGTCTCTGTAATGATAAAATCTCTCCTTCTGTAGAAAAGGACAAATGCAATACTTATATCATGCAAATGCAGTTTAACATGCCCTGTCACAGTTCCACAGAAAACCAAAGAGTAGAAAAGCCAACATGTCCTGACAGAGACTTGATAGGTTTAATCTGGGACTAGGCTGATCATGTTTCCCATCAGATCAGCCCAGACAACTAGGTGAAGTGCTGTGATTTCCAACGAAAAGGGCTTCCACTGTGATGTGTCGTCCTTAGGTAAACATGCAAATATGCTTGATAACATCTAACACACCCTTGATCTATTAGAACAAAGAGCTCAGTGAGGGAAACGTTCCCTCTGGGGTTTTCGTGGCCCGTATAAGAAATAGATTTTCTATGATCGATTATCTATCTATCGATCTATCTATCTATCTACTATCTATCTATCTATCTATCTACATCCTTAGTATATCTACTCCTATATAATCCTACCTATTCTATCTATCTATCTATCTATCTATCTATCTATCTCTATTATCTATATCTATCTACCTATATCTATCTATCTATCTATCTATCTATCTACTATCTATCTATCTATATATAATCTTCTATCTATCTTTCTATCTATCTATCATCTTTCTATCTATCTATTTATCTATCTATATATCTATCTATCTATCTATCTACAGTATATATCTATCTATATCTATCTATCTATATATATATATCTATCTATCTATCTATTTATCATCTGACTATTTCTATCTATCATCTTTCTATTTCTATCTATCTATCTATCTATGTATCATCTATCTATCTATCTATCATCCTCTATCTATCTCATATATCTATCTAGCTATATTATCTACCTATCTATCTATCTATCTATCTATCTATCTATCTATCATCTATCTATCGTATCTATCTATCATCTATCTATCTATCGTCTATCTATCTATATATCATCTATTTATAAAAAAATTAAGAACACGAATTTATAGTGAGCTCTTTACAGTGTTATTAAAAATAGAAAAGCATAAGCAAAGACTAAACAAACAAACAAAAACAGCAAAGACAAATGAATGTATAACTGATTTACAAAATTACTGTGTGTCTTTATCCCCTCCAAGCCTAAAGTACGTCATACAATTTTTCCTATGGCTGATGACTTATGACTCAGAAAGGTTTAGTCATAAGTTCAATCTTGAAAGTTCCCTCTCTCTTGACCTGCTTTATGTACCTTCAGGGTTATTAAATATTTTATTTATATGTTAAGTGTATATATTAAGTATATTTCCATGCCCCCCGTAGAGCCGTAAACAGAATAAGATTTGAATCCTGAGACTCGTTTAGGCAATTGCGCGCCGATCAGTTTTTGATAGACAATAACTTTATTTATCGTGCACTGTTTGCTTCACAACTTTGCAGATAGTTTATTTTCACATACAGCTACATGACACACTGCAAGAAAGGTAATATTCGAAAAGGCATAATAGGGGCTCTTTAAATAAGTAACTTAGATATTTTCTTGTCAATTTAAAAAGTAATGTGTTACTTCATGACGTAGAGCCATAACAGAATAAGATTCGAATTCCTGACGACTCGTTTAGGCGATTGCGAGCCGACTCTTTTTTGATAGACAATAACTTTATTTATAGTGCACTGTCGGCTTCACAACTTTGCAAATAGTTTATGTTCACATACAGCTACAAGACACACTGCATGAAAGGTAATATTCAAAAAGGCATAATAAGGGCACTTTAAAAAGTAACAAGATATTTTCTTGTAAATTAAAATGTAATGCGTTATTTTACTAGTTACTTGAAAAAGTAATCCGATTATGTAACTTGTGCTACTTGTAATGCGTTATCCCCAACACTGACTATACTTTACTTAGCTCATATCTAAAGTACAGGTCCACATATATCTTTAAAAGGCATGTTGTAAAAGCGACACTCCCAACAACCACTTTTTTTCGACACTTTGTGTTATTGGAAAAGCATGCTACTGAAAAATGTGAAACATATTTTCAACAGATAACCTTTGCTGACCAGAGTGCCTCACTAGTCGTTTTACTGTTACAGTAAGTTTGTTACAATAGTCGCCTAGTTTTTTTTATTTTTGCGATTTTGGACTGGTAACAGAATTATGCAACTGTGATTGCGATAAAAAATCCTATGTTAACAGCTTTTCGAGCATGATTGGCCGGGGGCCCTGCAGAAGTCATAGCCCGGACCATTGGGTCTGATGCGGGCCCCCCTGTCAAGACGGCTGCAATTGTTTGATCAGAAATACAGTAAAACAGTATACTGTGAAATATTACTACAATTTAAAAAAACTATCGGAGAATTTGAATATTTTAAAAGTAAGTTTCCCGTGACCCCCCAAAGCTGAATTTTCAGCATTCAATACTCCAGTCTTCAGTGTCACAGGATCTACATGGGCGGGCACGAAGTCGATATCAATATGTATCGCGCCGATATAATTTTTCTCAGCCTCCTAACCACGGTGATATGGGTTTCTCTTTAGTAACACAAACTTTCCGATATTTCGACCTATCATCACCAGACTTTATCACTAAAAGCCGCCTCCTGCTTGCAGAGAATGAGATTTTCATGTAAATAAGCCCCCGTAAAGGGCGCATCATGCACGTGAGGTTATCTGACGGAGAGATGCAAAGCATTTTAAAGCCTGCACGGGTCCTGTTTGATAAACGTGCACCAGCAGTACTTAACAGAACACCCGACCCGTTATCCGACAGCAGCCAGCACCAATTTAATTCTGTACCCGACCCGTTTGACATCAAGACCGCAACCTGAACCGCACCTCCATTAAATAGGCTACTGCATCAGTAAAGCAAAATTATTCATTTTCTCATGTGACAAGCAATCAAACAAAAATAGGCTCTTTAAGTTGGTGCTTTGAAGAGAAATAAATAAGCAGCGCAACAGAAGAATGATAAGAACACGCATCCTTCCTGTAAACAATAAAAACTTTTGCCTACATCTTGTGAACAACCTGCCAGGCTGTTTTGAACAAATGTGCAATAAACTACATACTTAAATCTTCATAAATGAAAAGAACATATTTAGATATGACTGTACTGTTAAGTGCCATTGTCTCCCTTAAACTCTGCAGTGTATAGGCTATGCTGCCATTAGTCCTTTACAGAAGCATTAAAAAAAATTTTTAAAAATAAAATGATATAGGCTACAAAAAGCGAGCAACGAGTGCTCCCAAGCTATCATTCACTTCAGCTGCAGCGTGAAGGGCTAGAATGCGCAACGCTGCAAATCCAATGTTGAGGCTCCACTATTATTATTGCATTTCATCAGTCACACTTATTTATGCACGTTTGTTTGCGGGAAAGTGAGCAAGACACGACAGTGGGAAAGCCAATTCATCACTGCGCCTCCACCAGTCGGGCTTTTATGGCAGGAGTGGCCGACGGAGCCTTACTCAGGCAAGACCCGATTAAGCCCGTCCTTGAATGGAGGACTCCAAGATGGTGAGAAATAAGATTATCTGGTTTGATGAGACCAAGATAGAACTTTTTTGGCCGTAATTCTAAGCGGTATGTGTGGAGAAGACCAGGCACTGCTCATCACCGGTCCAATACAGTCCCAAAAGTGAAGCATGGAGGTGGCAGCATCATGCTGTGGGGGGGTGTTTTTCAGCTGCAGGGGACAGGACGACTGGTTGCAATCGAGGGAAAGATGAATGAATGCGGCCAAGTACAGGGATATCTGGACGAAAACCTTCTCCAGAGTGCAGGACCTCAGACTGGGCCGAAGGTTTCCTTCCAACAAGACAATGACCCTAAGCAAACAGCTAAAATAACGAAGGAGTGGCTTCACAACAACTCTGTGACGGTTCTTGAATGGCCCAGCCAGAGCCCTGACTTCAACCCAATTGAGCATCTCTGGAGAAACCTAAAAATGGCTGACCACCAACGTTTACCATCCAACCTAACAGAACTGGAAGGATCTGCAAGGAGGAATGGCAGAGAATCCCCAAATCCAAGTGTGAAAAACTTGCTGCATCTTTCCCAAAAAGACTCATGGCTGTATTAGAGCAAAAGGGTGCTTCTACTAAATACTGAGCACTGAATACTTAGGACCATGTGATATTTCAGTTTTTCTTTTTTAATAAATCTGCAAAAATGTCAAAATTCTGTGTTTTTCTGTCAATATGGGTGCTGTGTGTACATTAATGAGGAAACAAAAAAAAAAATGAACTTAATGATTTAGCAAATGGGCTGGCAATATAACAAAGACTGTGAATTTTAAGGGGTGAATACTTACCGTACCACTGTATGTAATAGGTTTTTTTTTTTTTTTTTTTTGTACAAGGTCACTTTTTAATCAGTTTAATGCATCCTTGCTGAACAAGTGTTGATTTCTTTAAAGAACAAAGAATAAATTCATCAAACCTGAACTGGGTAACCAGATTGCCAGACTAAATAACAAGAAAAGGAAAAGAACAACATTAGTAAATAATGACACATTTTTTTTTGTTCCTTCAAGGACTAATGTGTTTTGTATCACATCTTGTACATCTTAATAAAGGTTAATAATAATTCTGGGATTTAATACTTCAGTAACAGTATTCAGCATAGTGTCGGTTAATTAAGTCTTACCGTAACACAGATTGGCCAAAATTACACTGGGATTACCACACGCTACATTACGTAAGTTTTAATATTTGGTTTTACATTTAATTAGAGGATGATCAAAAATGTATGCTTTACCTTACGGGATTGAATGAACTGTAAAGACCTTATTCATTAATTTCAAACTTGTTAGTCAAAATCACGTGCTGGGAGCCTGATGGGAGCTGAAATGTCGACCTTCTCTTATTATTGTAAAATTGAAAAGGGGGTTCATAAGTGCCTTTCTCTGATGACAGGAATCTGCAAAGCTGATTTTATTAAGTCGGGGGCAGTTGTGCCTTGTCCAATTTTTCTGTGTGATAAATGCAAATCAGTGTTAAAATGTGGTGTCCGTTCTGTCCCCTGAGCACTGACCCTTTGGCGCACCCTGTTTGTTTTCTTTATTTTATAAATGCACAAAGTTTTGTTATTATGTGTGTATACAAATAAACGTAGACCCTTTACAGATTCGATTGATGTATTGCTCTTATCTGTAAGATCAAAACTGAAAGTGTAATTTAAGTTATTTTCGGTGTTATCAGGAGAAGATGCCTCAACGCGTATCCGCGTTAATCGACTTCAGAGGGTTAACATGTAACCCAGAAAAAAAGTTAATCTGAAAACACAGAATTTGGAGAATTTTTTTTTTTAAACTGACTGCAAGGGTGAACAAGATTTTAGCTCTAACAGAGATTCTCAGGGAGTAATAGATTGGGAATATAATCGGTTTAGACTTTGAATATATTGGACAGGTCATATGGAATACTTTGAGGCTTTTTTTTTTTTTTATTCGTAAGAGTACTCTGGACATTCTGCAAAATATCTTCATTTGTGTTCAACTAGCCAAAAAAATCAGTTTTGAAACAAACCACAACCCATCGTTGTCTGAACAGAAACTCAAGGACTTGTACTGCTGGTTTCTGAGATACATTATTTAAAATGCAAACACAGGATAATCTTCATCCCAGCTGATAGCAAAGAAACTCATGTCATGAAGTCAGGTCTACACAACTTAATCAGCAAATTAGACAAATTCAGTCAAAGAGTGCAAACAGTCAGTACCCCATGATTACATTTAGATCAAACGAGAAAAACATTCAAATGGGGAGCAGGTCCAAGCCCATCTCTGCCAATGAACAACGTAAACAACGTGGTTCTGCTGTGTGTTATGCAAGAGCTCACCAAAAAAAAAAAAAGACGCAATATCGCTATCCAACAGCTGACTCTTTATGGGGCTATATTGGGGACAAACGTGAAACTCCATGTGCTTGAAACTGACATGAAAAAGATGTTAAACTGCTGATAAGGTGTTCAATGCAAACTGCAGCCTGATAGCTAAATGAGATCTCCATTTTTGGCTTCGAAAGATGAAGGTAAGTTACAGGAGTTGTATCCAGTCCAAACCTACAAACACCATCACATCATTAATCCAAACACTCTGAGGTTTCATAAAAGCTGATGGAAAGGAACCAGAATTGTAGAAGAGTGGGACAGTCCTGGGTAATTCACACACCTGAGGCCTCCCATAATGCCATGTGATGCAAACATTACGGAATCCCGAGAAAAAGGGAGAGGTGCTGCATTTACGCTGACTGTCGGATGATTTGTACGGCCAGTAAGCGGTGTAACATGATGTAACTAGTCCAATCAGGTTGGGTTTGATCTTCTAAGCCTCTAATGCCAATAACATGGCAGATGATTTGAATGCAATTTACACAAAGTCATGTGCTGAAGATCTTTCAGTAGCACTGCCTCTGATCACACCTGACAATTAGGCATTAATCAAAACACACAATTATGTTAACGTACCAAAGAGTGGGTGCAGTTATGAAACAACTGAGCAGATGGAGTTTACAATCTCACCACACCCACCAACCCTTTTCTCACACAGACTGAAACAATCCCATCTCAGCCAGAAAGCTTCAGGATAAAGGTCTCCCCACACTTTAAAGAGCAGGTCATATGGTATTTTAAAGTGTCCTAATGTTGTGTTGGAGTCCCCTACAACAGTATTAAATTTAATATTGGAGTCATTTGCCAATGATTTCTAAACTGTTTATTCCAAGCAAGTTCGGAGCAAACCCTCCCTTCCATAAGCCTACTTTGCTCTGATTGGTCAGCTGGCCAAGCCTGCTGTGATTGGCACAGAGAGGAGTCCTTGAGAAAGTTAGCGAGCACTACCATTGACAAAGCACCTTTGCATAAAACAATAATATAGTGCTCCAATCCGTTCTTATAATAATGACAAAATACAAAACACTTATGCAAGCGAATGCCCACAGCTAAAGTTTAGCTGCTAAACTGTGAACACTTAAAACAATAATGGTGGATACGTTAGCGGATACGTCAAAATAAACAGAAATTCACCAATGTTATAAAGTTGTGCAGACTAAGATGTCGCAATAATCAATATATCGACTTATCGTGCAATATATGTACATGACCTCAATTTTTGGTGACGCAATATATCGCTAAATAATTCTAGTTAGGGCTATATATGAAATTTTACATTAGTTTTGTACATTCCACTTGCGCCTGTGTCTTTTGCAGCTTCTCGTACATAACGTGGTGTAGTCACGAGGTGCTAGTTCAAATTATAAAAATGCTTCTACAAACAAAGTTTCATCTGCAGATATGGTCTTGTTTAGGGATCTGCGCTTTTGTGCATACGGACATCTGACTGCTAAGAAGTGATTGTGTTTCTCAGCAATAGTGCTGTGCACCCTTCATTTACAGAGAAAAACTGTAAGGGAATAATCTGTAGATGAAAAATCTCCATACAGGTTCCTTTGGTGCATTGTTTTACTGTTATTTGCACTTGTTGTTAGAACATGTTTATTTACCATTTATTAATTAATATTTTGATTACTTAATTCCAGGATCTAATAGTCTTAAAATTACAAAGTCTGTGTTATTTGGAAGGTGTAGAGCCTTCTTGCCGATTATGCTGTGAATTTAGATTATATATCATGACATTTATGTGTATGTACGGTCTTAAAAAAATGGACAATAATACGCGATATCGCATTTTCTGGGGCAATATTCGCACCACAAACAAGTTATGGGACAGGACTATGCACTACACTACTTCTTTATTATAAACGAGAGTACTTGGAACACGTCATTCTACTTAAATCGCACACCTCTTAGAAAATAGTGGGTTCACCGCGTTCTTCGTCAGACAGTTCTATCGTGCTTTTACCTGGCAAACTAAAGCTGCATCAGGTGTACTCACATATTAGAACAAAAATTGATATTTTGAGCACCCATTTGAAAATGTACACATATGTATCATCGTACTTCAGGTTTGTGCTTCGGAGAGCTTGTTCTCCAAATAAGAGAAGAGTTAGAAGCCAATAAGATAAAAAGCCAAGATTAGGAGAAGCGTCCTTGGAAATGACATGCACACAACAAAAAGGTTGAATTGTATTTTGGGTATCCTAACACAAGCATTTCTCAACATAATTTGAACCCCACTAAATAGCGGAAGTGTTTGTGGGCAAGTCAGACTTTGTTCGTATTTGAGCCTGATGTTTTTGGAGGAGCTTTGATTAAGTTAAACATTTTGTTGACAAGTTTCAATCCATGTGAGAGGAACCCTGTTGATGAGGAGACCACAGCGAGAAGAAAATGTTCTTTAATACCTCCTGAATAAGAGATGAAAGTCACATATTGCTCTACACACTTAATCACAGGCTTGCGTCGAAAATGAAATGCTAAGGTGGTTAAGAGTACTAATAGTAGTAATGGTAAGACTCTGAACTAATTAAAAAGCCTGTATTCAACTTGCTACGCCTGTTAAGAGTATAAAAGAAAAACAATGACCTACTTTGGTGCACAAAACAATGGCTCTCTATAACAAATGCAATCTCTAAATTTCAACCATAGATACTCAAATGATCAACAACATCCTGGTGTGATACTGATGCTCTCAACCATGAAGGCCACCTAGCATGAAAATAAAGAGTTCCTCTGGTTCCTGACTGTGTTGCTTCACAACAGCATCAATCAAAATTGTTTAACCAAAATGCACCGTGAACCTGTGATCAGGAAAATGAGACTGAATGAATCATGAGCCCTAATAGTATGACCTGACTTTTAACAAACAAAAGCATCAGCCAGGCGTCATAGGCGGATTCAACATGTCAGGCTTGGCCATTCGGGTGGTACACGCTTTCAGTCAAACCTGTATGGCCAGGTAAGATTCATTCAGAGTTATACACAAGGGAGGACCTGTTTGGAAACTCATGTTCACAGGTTCAGTGAAACGACACCTCAGTTTACAGCAAGTGTTGTATTATATTTGATGTCACTATCTGTGTCTAATGTCAAAAGCACATATTTTTATGCTCACGTATGACATCCTGGAGTGTTTAAACCACTAACTTATATGAGCTTGTTCGAAACGGGACGTAAACTTTCTAACGTTACTCTGAAACTTCTATAAACCACTTGTGGTCTGAAATACGTTCTTGTCATGGTTATAAAACACGGGTTTTCATATAAATGCCCAAAGGACTGAGAAACGGAGCTCATAAGCAGACTATAACGAATCAATCTTCGGACAAAACGCCACTGACAGTTACAGTTGACAGATATATGAAACAATACAGCTTGTTAGCCGTGTTATATTATTGACAGCTTTATGGCAAGAGTGTATACGTGTGTTGAAGTTTATACTTACCCAGATAAATGTCTCCAAATGATCCACTTCCAATTTTTCTACCCAGTCTGTATCGGTTTCCAACTCGTAGCTCCATCGCTGTGTTTATTGGTTTCTCTCGAACGAGTCACTCGAATGTATTTCAGCTAATTTCTATTAAACCAGATTCTGTCGGCCTTCCAATGTGGGTTTACGCTAATATTTTTACGCGTTATTTAACTGCTACGATCCTATATATCTTTACGCGACCCCAACCCCCCCGAATCCCTGAGGAGAATTCGGATTCTTCCGACGGAGTTCACTTTTCACCATTCCTTTTCTAATATATAAAAGTCCGAAATGTCACAATATTGTGATCAGGCGAAAGCTTAGAGTCTGTAGATTATGCTCCTGTCGGTTTGGTCACCATTTTCCCTAAGGATAAGGAAGATGGAGGTGGATTTTAAGAGCGGACCACCGTCGCAAGAAGCTTGTCACAGGCCTCGTATCTCCTGTGCTGAACGCGAACGTAGCGCCGTGACGTCACTTCCCCTTGGCAACGCCTCGCTCGCCACAGTCACGTGGGAGCAACGCTGGATGGGTTTCTTTAGGTCAGTCTCATTAACTGTCTCGAACACCAATTAATTTATTATGGACATCTTTATACGTTCGTCCCAGATAGATCTTATTAAGTGATGTGCATTAGCCAGCAGTTTTAACGTGTGTTCCTTAAAGATGAACTAACAAGTATTTATTCTGTCGAATTCACTTTTATGCATTTGGCATGCAGTATTAACTGGATAGACAGTAGTTTGCATTTATTAGTGTGTATTCCAATTTTTCAACGTACATTTTTATTCTATAAACACCAATCTCTGTTCGATTACTTACTACTGGTTTCAAATAAGAATAATAAAACAAAATACTAGTAACATAACTATAAATAGAAATAATAATAAGAAACATAATATGAAAAATAGAAAAATGGCTTCGCATATTTCGGTCCAACAACAGACCTACAATTTCAAATCGTAAATGCTTTGGAAAAACACTAGGCTTAAAATCTTAAGACAATGCGTCATGTCTGTAAGACGTGCTCCATCTGTTTTGCTCTTATGGCTGTCCAGCTGACTGTCCATTGACCGGGGGAGCTTCCTAATAATCAAGGCAGTGGGACAGTAGTGGAACAGTAACATCTTGTACCCTCTCAAGAGTTTGCAGGGTCCTGGTCACGCCCACCCGCTCGCTGATTGGCGGACGTTCTTTCGCTTGGTCACACAGGATCCAATCAGGACATGGTCACATGGCTGCAATGTTTTCCAGCAGATTGCGTAACAGTCTTGCACGTGTTCTTCAATGCTCATCTCGGAGTGACTCAAAGACCCGTTCAGGAAAAAGAAGACAAAAAAAATATTGGAGAGCCGAAAGCGTGATTTTAGAATTATTTTTAGATTAACAGTCTAGTTTAAATTAATGTGACCTCTCATGTTTACTTGCCCATAATAAAATACAAATAGTTACGTCAAGATATAAAAACAAATATAACATAAATATTCAACATTATTATATAAAAATATTAATAAACACCATATAGATTCATTTATCACGCTTCCAATGTATTTGCAATAAGATTTATTTGTTAATGAGGACATCTAGTGGTCTTTGATATGAACAGCAGAAAACAAACGGAGCAGGGAAAAAAGAAATCAGTCAGGTCAGTATTGTGCCATTTTTTAAAACATATTTTGCAAGCTTGATATTTCTCTGTGTGATGTTTTAATATGAAAATACATGTAGGACAATATCTAGATTCACAGTGCTAAAAAAAATCCTCCAAATTATGACCTTTAAGTTCAAAGTCTTTTGTGTTCGTGTACTTACAGACCCCATTTGCTTAGACTGTTTCATATACAATTTGTAAATCAGCTATTTCCTCAGTCATGTTTACCATTGCACCATTTAGCATGTTCTTGAACTTAAACATCAGGTCTTTTCTTAGTAACAGTAACCACACACCTCATGTCAGGATGAATCAGGTGACTGGGAGGAAAAGCACTTTGCAGAGATTATAAACATGGGAAGCAAGAGTCTGGATCTGATTACCAACAACGTCTGAACAGCATCCTTTTTTCCTTGACTGAAAGTTGCTCAGTATAAAGGTTGATCAATAACATTGACACCTACTCCTTTTTTTTTTTTTAAACCAACATTAAAAATTATACACAACCAGTTAAAAGTTAGACAAATACTAATGCTGACAAATGTGTCCCTTAATGTTGAAAAACTTTTCTAAAGGTCCAAAGGTTGGGGCTTTAAAACTTAAAATTAGACACATATTTTTAGACAAATTAAAATTGTACCTACATATGAATGTTTCTGCAAAACTTAAAAAAACTTTAATAGTTTTAACAAATAAAATTGACATTAGATAAGGCAAGCAAACACACACACACACACACACAGATGTTTTCCCTTCACAGCACAATGGCAAAACAGCCAATCTGGCCAAATTACAGAGATGGTCAGATTATGACTGAGGATTTTGTGTTTTCCTGTATAACTGAATGCCTTGAACCAATTGTAAAGCGAACGGCTCTCTTAAGCCACAAAAAGGCCAATTTTTAGTCCAACATTTAGCCAAATTATCCTATATTGAAATTATGTAATCTTTGCATTCACACATTTTAAATTATTTATACAGTATGTAGTAAATACTGACCTACAGTGTATAACCACTTATAGTTCAACTTTAACTGGTGATACAGGGATTCTAGACTTGATTCTTGGTTAAAAAAATGTATATTAAATATAATCTTCAATGTATTTCAGTTTGCTGTCAATATAGTAGGCCTACAATGCTTCTAAGGTTTACTATTTTTACAGTCCTATAATCTTATCTGAAATGATTGTGTTATTAAAATGCTAATCTGGTTCTCTGGAACTGTCAGCAGCTATTTAACATTTGTCTGAAATGTCTGGGAACAAGGTGGAACACAATGCCTTACTTTTATCTGGCACTGCTCTTTTCTCTCTTTCTTCTATTCTTTCCACAGTGCACTTTCCTCTATCCACTTGGTCCACTCTGGCCCATTTTTTAGAAGGTTTCTTTTCTTTTGACTTTGTCCTTTTTGTTGTTTTCATTTCACCCCACCCTCTTAGATGCATCCATGCTCCTCCCTCTGTTCTCCTCCTTTCCTGCACTTTTTCCCCTGGCTCCTCATGGCATGCTGAGTTTGGGAGTGCAGGAGGGAGATGCCTTAAAAACGCTGACAGGCTATAACACTCTCAGAGAGACAGAGCAGTGCGGCCCAGTCAACGCAAGCATCCTCAGTGCAGCCCAGCAGAGCTTCTGTGGACCCTTATGTTTGGACCTGCCAAGATAAAGGTAGGGGACGCATCAGGATGTTTTGGGTTAGAAATTTACACTAGTACTGAATGCCATTTACTTTTTTGTAAATGGAAGCAGCTCATCTTTGAAAAACAAATTACATGGTTACACATAATGGCAAGTGCAATGATGTGAAAACTTTTCAAGATGCCAAGGAAACGGAATCCTAGTGCAAAACAACATGCTTGGACAATAACAGCCAGATTTATGTGTTTTTCACATTTTTTTTGTCTGACTTATCAAATTATTTCACTTTATCTGTTGTTGGTTGCTCACTCACCGAAATGCTTAGGGACATAGGTGTTTTATTTTGAGGTTTGGCAGCAATGTCAAGATTGTTAAGTCAACAATACATTTTAATAGCAGGTGCAAGGCAGAAAGACACAGCTGGGTTAAATGTTATTAAATGAAACAACACCCTGGTGTTCATGTGGTTTTAATATTGCAAAGTAATTAATTATGTTAGTGATGGATCCCACCCTATCCCTTATCTATTAAATCATGAGCAATGTAGGATCATGGTAGATTTCATGGAGACAAAAGAAACCTTTTTTATTATCTATGGAAAGAGTAGCACTGCCACAGGGTGCAGGAACCAAATCTAGGACAGGAATTCTTGAGGCATGCCATCACAAAGCCAAGTTGGGACAGAGTCGAAATATGACACGATTAAGAGCAGTGCTACATCAGATTGCTTTTAACCACACCAAATTTTCCAAACTTCATAACATTTTTCTTGCATAATTTAAAGTATATGGCCCCTCCTAAAACATTAATGACAGCGAGCAGTGGTTTATCAGGGAATGGTTCACTCTAGTCAGTGACCAGTAGATAAAAAGTCCCACAATATCTTTATTTTTTTTTTCCACTTTCAAATACGTCACATTGTGGAAGTAAAATGGATTGCAAAAGGTAAGTTGAAGATGAATGTTTTTTCCTGAACCATGGAGGATGTTTAAGTTCAGACGAAGTGGCTTATATGGGTCAAGGGTGAATCTGGCCTCAGTGTTATGTCTTCAAAGTGACCGCACATACTGTTTGAGCTTCGATGTCAGCACCAAACCCAGTGGTGTCTATTGCTAGTTTAAAGTAAAATTAATGGCATTTCTAAACAAAGTTAAGCCCTCTAGAAATTACAATGTAGTGTAGGATTCTGTGTGTGAATTGTTTGGGGAAATTCTTCTTTGCCGACACATGGGAAACGTCCCACAAGGACTCTCAAGCTTGAGTTCAGAAAGCACACTAACATAATACTCTTAACGTTTCAGCAGTATACAGTATGTATAATGTGAAGTAATGTGATAATGTATCATACTACTGTTTAGAAATGTTGTTGTTGCATAATGCATACTGTTTCAAATACTATTTTATTAAAATAGTATGCATTATACAATGTAAACTAAGTATTCAGGAAGTGGCAAGTGAGTATTCCATTCCAAGCACAGTTAATTACATTCAGCTTGGTATTTGATGATATATTTTTATTGTGTTGGATGGCAGCCCAAGATTGTGCTTATAAAGTCAAGTCAAGGCAATAAGACATTGAAACCATGATTTGTCGCTTTACTTTGAAAATCCAAATCCTAAACTCTCCTTCATCTTCTTCTTCTGTCAAACATCACCTAAATGCCCAAGACTGAACAATCAAAAGGTAGGATCTAGTCTTTGTACATCCCCTTCCCATATAAGACAAGGGGTAGGACTTGTTGGTACAGGTACGTGATGTTATTCAATACTTTGTTTGCAAACCGACAACATTGTTGAAGTTCACTCCCAGCATTTGTCTGCATTTCAAAAAAAGGAGAGGGGAAAATAACTCAATGGGACCGGGGAGACTGTTGGTGTCTTTCCACAAGGTTAATATGAGCTTGATATTCTCTCTCTCTCTCTCAAAAAAAGAAAACTTTTTTTTACACTCAAATTACTTGAGACCAGCTGTGTTTGTCTTTTCTGATAGCACTAGCATCTGAATGAACAAACTGTAAGTTCAGAAGGCAAAGAAGACTGTTGCTTTAATAAGATATAAGTTTACTTTGTTAATAGACCATATCAAGTTCACTTTCATTCCCTGAGGTTCATTCAACTTCCTCTGAAGAATTTATATTAGAAAACAGCTGCAAAGAACTGGGAAGACTATGAATGTGAGAACAGCAGCAGGTTGGTCCAAGAATGTACAGGAGGAAAGGGTACATGGTAGATTGAACCTTGCCTATGGGGGCTTCAACTGTGCATAACTATGTGTATTCAGTATGTGGTTGAAAGGTACGTATGGTCACACACCCAAACCCACAAACGGAGACAGTACCTCATTTCTGTAGCCAAAGAGTCCTTATTTACCCCAGTGTTTATCTTCAGCTGTTGGCTTCAGACTGGAGAATTTAGAAAAGCGTTACAATGCACCTGGTGGGCCTCACCTTGAATATGATCCAGAACCAAACACCAAAGTAGAAGGACAAAGAACTGGCCGACTTTTATTGAAGCTGGATTCAGCAGGGTCATTGACCCGAGACCACACACTTGTTTTCCACTGAGAAAATCCACCAAAGCCATACCTCATAGATCAGACACGCCACTGCATGCCTGCGGATTTGTGTAGGGATGACAAAAAGCATAGTGCAGTTTAGTAAATAGTTATTATGATCTGTCGTGATAACACAATGGCTAATTGTTATGACACTTTCAGTGGCTGTTTGCGGTTTAGGAATGTGGGAAGATGGAAAAACCTACATTATTTCCTTTAATGATGTTTACCAAGTAGTTTATTATCATGATTATTTCAAAAAGGGGAAGGGTGTAATTTCTGGACCACTAGTGGCACCAAACGGAATTGGAATCTTTTTGCTCTAAACACTGTTTTTTCAAACAGTAAAATGCAAGTTATTAAATTTTGATTAAAGTTTGAGGAGTCAAGTAAAATGCTTCAATTAAACATTCAAAATACTACCAGCAATGCACGTTTATAAAGTAAATAGGGCCAACTGTGATTTCATGTGACTGAGATACTTCATTTTTGTTACAACAAGGCTTCAACGGCCAAATCCATTTATGGTATGACTAAAGAAAGCAGTCAAATGTTTATGCATTTGACTCTTGGCTCACCGTTCATAGTTTCAGCCCTACAGAGGGATCAGGGACTGAAAAGTATGATTTGGAGCATGGGAGAAAAAACACTCTCCGCTTATGTAATGCGTTTAAAAAGGTCAGGGTAGATGTTGATTGAGCCAAGAAGACTGAGCCTGAACTAAAGAAGTACACAGTGATGTGCTGAACATGTAAACATGACCTCAAGACCCCATCATCCGCAGGAAGGAGAGGGATTCTCATGCCAGGATATCAGATGTGGGACTGTAAACATGGCTGAGCATGAAAATGAGGATAAAAAGGGAAATAATATAAAGCAGTCCTTTTGAACGGATTGACTACCAATTATTTGAAGCCTAAAATACAGGAACCAGTCTATGGAAAAAAATGTGAAGAAATGGGATAAAAGATAAAAAAAATCAAATTAACCTTAAGTGGTTTATTTTGATATAATGACTAGTCCATAGTAGCATTTACACTGGGTTGCAAACAGCATATGCCACAATTTACACTACAAAAAAAGATGGTCAGATGATACCCAGGTGAACACATCATAAGCTTATGGAGGATTAGAAGTACACAACCTCAAAGTGCTGCCCTAAAACTGCTTTGAACTTCAGACTGCAGTGAGTGATCTGACCTCTTCTTACATTAAGCATCACTCGAAAACACACAGATACACACAGGACACAGGCATCATCTGAGTGAGTTTATTAAATAGTGGGATGCAGCACGTCATTCCTCAACCTCATGATTAGAAAGGGGTTACTGCAGTGCGGTGGGCCCCAGAAAACCTTACTCATCTCAGTATTATGTGCAGTCTATAATTGTAAATACTTTATGGCATGTTTGGATTGTGCATAGTCAACATACTAGGCTGAGGGCTGGATGATCATGTGAGTGACCATATCAAAATATGTAGCACTCTGCTCAAAAACCCTAAAAAATAAAGAATGAAACATGTTTACACTGATAATAACTGGATTTCCCATGCTATCTATATAGGCCAAACACTCTGCAAAACATTATTAAACAATATCAATGATCACAGACCATGAAACCAAAAGCATGTTTATATGCTACTATGTGACCTACTGTGCAATTATTTTGTGCGCGTCAAAATTTCCTGTAGTGCAGCTACACTGCACAGCTGGACACTACAAAACTAATATGATGACAGCCTGTAATCTAAAGTTGGTATTTTGCTGTTAAATTGTATATTTTGTACGCATATCAAGATGCTTCTACTCCATAAAACAATCATTATTTATTTTGTTTATTGTTGATCTTACCATAATTATTCCACAATAAGAAGTCAGTCAGTGTCAGTGTCTGACAGTAGTCAGTGTGTCAAACACAAAATGGAACATAATTTAGTTTATTACCAAGTTTAAATGAGATTTAAAATTTTCAATATGGGTTTAGACTGTTGGGCCTCATATATACAGTGCATACACATTTTATCCTGAAATCTTCATGGTGGAAAAAAGACAACTACTCAGGCCATGGTATAGGGATAGCTGTTTATGATCATAATTACATTCCTTATGGACTAACTGTTTTTATAGAAGAATGTTGATGGTCACAGTATTTGTAATCTGTTATAAGTAGATGTGTTTTGACTCTCACCAGATTAAGCTTTTGGAACACATGCTGGCCTTGACTGGTGCTTGTATGGGTTGTTAAGTATTTTGGATAGCCGAGCATTTAGCTGCAGCTACCTCACAAAATATGTGGGCTCTTTTTCAACTTTGTGGAATTTCTTTTTTCAGTATGTTCTCAAGCACAGAAATGGGAAGACAGCTAGCAATGAAGGGAATTACAATTAGGATAATGTGATAATGTAATAATGTAATTGTTGAAGCAGTTGATCAGATACGATTTTCTACTCGTATACTGTAGCTAACCATTTAAAAGTAGTTAGCTACTACTTGCTGTTAGTGTAGGATAAAACTATCACAATGACAAGAGTGACAGCCTTAAACTTGAACAGATACATCAAATGTAACTAATTAAACCAGCAAAAACCCTACCTTATTTAACTGACTCAAAAACATAGTTATGAACAGCAGCTTTTAACTAAATATTTCAATCTGACAATAAAAATGTAAATGCCCCTGCAAATATTTAAATGAACTAGCTGAACGAACCTGAAAATGAATTTAAATAACTTACCAGTGCTACATATGAAAAAAAGAATTGTATGTGAAAAACAACATCAAAGCGTTCACTCTATACTAGCTGCTACTTGTTATAAAAAGTATCTTGTTACTGGAAAAGCTATATACCACACCAACAGACTAAGGAAGGACGGAGACAGAACTGGCCTTAAAAGACTTTCTATTCAGTTGAAGTGAATTTTTGGCTCAAGTCTTGTTTCATTAAGTGTAATACTTTCTGATAATGATTGATCATTAGATGCCTTTCTGCCTCATGGTTTGCAAACCCAGTTTCAAATGGGCTGAGCCGTGGTGTCATGAGAAGGAAAAAAGATGAAATAGTGTTTTAGTGTGATTGCCGATTTAAAATAGAACAATCAATTCCAAGACATCTTTGTCATTGGTTTCATAACTTTTCAGGCCATGTTTTCATGTTTTCTTATAACAGAGAATTTAAATTCACACAAAATGTTGTGTAAACCTTCCATTAGCTTTCATCACCTGATTGTTGGTTATGAAACTCCACAATAATGGATGGATTTCTACCTAGCTTTAACCCGAAAACAATTTTGTTGTTGCTATCATAAGCCAAACACAAGAGGCTGAATAACAAAGCTGGTCATTTGCTGATACATAACCTCAAGAATGATACTGTCATGTTATAACACAGTGCTCCCATTATGACCCTTACCATCCAACAGCACAAGGCCTAAAGATTTATTTATGTGACCTTTGAGGTAGCATGAATGTGCAGAGATTAATACTTTGTGCTCAAAGTAATTTAAAATTAAGTGCTTGCATACTATTTCTGTAATACACTTATAAGTAATATTTTTTTAGTTCCCTTGATGTTAAAGTGTTGATTTTCCTGTTCAGTTAACATATTTTCTTTATTCATATTAATTTATTATAACTGATTTTGTTGTTATTGAAATCTAGATATATACACTACTGTTCAAAAGATTAGGGACAGAAATATTTTTTATGTTTTTGAATTCTCTTATGCTCACTAAGGCCAGATTTGCTCACCAAATTACAGTAAAACATTATATGTGAAATATTATACATTTTAACAAATAAACTGTTTTCTCTTTAAATGTAATTTTTCCGTGTGCAAAGCTGAATTTTCCAAACCAGTAGGGAGCTGCATTGTCCAGAAATCATTTTAATTGCTGACATTCTTATATTGACCAAACATTCCCCGGTATTATACACGTTTATAATAGCGTTTTCAAACACGTTCTCCCACCAATAATGAGTACTTTCATCTCCAGTTAGACTGGAGAGACGGTCACCACTACATATGATGCGTGCGCGTTGCCAAAGGGGCCGCGATAGACGAATAATGCACAATCCAGGGAGCCGATCAGGAAATATGAACCCGAGAAACGAGATTCCAGAATATACCGAGATGGCAGGTACTTCCTGCGTCTGTCATTTGTCTGTCTGTCTGTTGTCTGTCTGTCTGCTGTCTGTCTGCTGTCTGTCTGTCTATAAATATATCCTCTTGTGAAATCTAGTGAACGAGTGCAGTGCGGTGCTGCTGACCTGCAGAGGAGGGCCTCAAAGGATGCCAGTCCATATCCACAGTACAATATTGTGCCACAGATAAACATCACCATCCTAAAAGGTACAACATATGTCAAAATCTACTTCGAATATTTTCAGGCTTTGAAAATATGCAACTTACAAGGTAAACCTCTTCCATTTTAAGGGTAATCGTGGTAGAAAAGCTTACATTTACAGAACGACTTACATAATCTGTTGACTCACTTTGACTGTATACAGTTGTTTGGGTCAATGTTAGTCTTAGCTAAATATCTCACTGTCTGTGAATGATATAGGTCAGGTCTGGTTAATCACAGGCTGCTTCTGTGGCCAGGAAAAAGGACAAACACCAGAAGAAAAATGGCTGTGAGATTGGTGCCATAATACAAAACTCCAATCTTCACTTCACACAAACAAGACCATTTGAGAATCATCATTTTTAATTATTTGATGTTTAATAAAACACCCTCCAAAGCTTGACCAGAACATGAAGTTTCAGAAAGCACGACATGATAAATCAGAGATTAAGAATGTAAAGGCATTTTTAACGATCATAGTAAAAACTTAAAACCAAATTGAACTTTTCACCATTCGCTATTGCATTCCTTCCCTTACAGGGGAGAAGGGAGACACTGGTGAGCGAGGACTTTATGGGAAAACAGGCAAGTCTGGGCAAACCGGACCCCGAGGGCCCCATGGCGTGAAGGGAAACAAGGGCAGCATTGGTTCTCCTGGAGAACCCTGTAAGTCCTACTACGCTGCCTTCTCTGTGGGCCGCAAGAAGGCCCTACACAGTAATGATTACTACCAGACCATGATCTTTGACACAGAGTTTGTCAACTTGTACGGCCACTTCAACATGTTCACGGGCAAGTTCTTTTGCTATGTCCCTGGCATCTATTTCTTCAGCCTAAATGCGCACACTTGGAACCAAAAGGAAACGTACCTGCACATGATGAAGAACGAACAGGAGATGGCCATATTGTACACTCAGCCCAGCGATCGCTCTATCATGCAGAGCCAGAGCCTCATGCTAGAGCTGGAGAGGGACGACCAGGTGTGGATTCGGCTCTATAAAGGCGAAAGAGAGAACGCTGTGTTCAGCGATGACTTTGACACCTACATCACATTTAGTGGTTACCTTATTCAGGCAAAGTCAGAAGGTTAAGCAGAGCCAATCTATGGACAGCAGGGACTTATGTAACAGTGTCTATTATATGTAACAGTGCCTATTAAATGAGATGTAATTTCTTGCTACTCTTTTTTTGTAATATATTTTTAACAGTTTTACATGGCACTTCAGGAGGAACCTTGGTTTATCTTTATGATCCAATACTGGAGCGTCCTGTGTGTCTGACCATCTTTAACTTTGTTACAGAGGCTGGTGCTATTTGATAAACGTGGTAAAGGTTATTGCGCTAGTAACAAGAATTCAAGAAATAATGCAAATTCAGTTAAACAATGAAATCATTAAATCAGAAGACGAAGTACCATCTTTTCAGAACAGTTTAATTAATACCAAATAATTTATTACATAAAAAAAACAAGTAAACTGAAACAGTGATTTATGACAAATATTTTGGTAAATAAATATTTTTTTATCATTTACAGTATTGTAGAATGAGAATATAGGCTACTTAGACAGTCTGTGCTGCAGACAACTAGAGTAACTATGATCAATGATGATACACCTTGATCTCTAAAAGTACTGTATTATAAATGTTAAATTTGTATAAATGGATGCACCGGTAAGACTTCATGGTCATATCAGCGAATAAACAACTATATTGTGGATCTGATGACAGTTAGACAAATTGATGCTTCGAAACAGAGGTAATTATAAGACTTTACTTAATAAAAATCTGTTCTGGTTTTGCATAAGGTCTCTATAAAATAAAAACAATATGAACTGGACTATTAGCACTTAACCAAAGCTCATTATTTTAAAAGCTTCTGAAAGAACCAGGTTACCATGGTCAACTGCAAGTTTCTATAAAAAGACTAACAGGGGCTTCAGCAGGAAGCACATTTATTATTATTGTTAATGTGTAAATGTTGTGTTCATTGTCAATTTTGTCAGCCAGGTGAAATCAGTGTCCTGGAGGTCACAGTTCATTAAATGTTAAAAAGCTGCAATGAATGAGAGGTGCTGTAAAACAGGTTCACTTATTTCAAGAAATAATCTTTTTAGACTAGGTGTCTGAGTGCTATTGCTTGCTATATCATCATTATTGCATTTTTTCTGTTTGTGTTTTACCTTTCTGATCGTTATTTATGCATCAAATACATTCATATTAAAAAAAGCAATCCAGTCAGTCCGAATGTTATTGAGTTTTAATTTTTATTTTACAATATTTTGATAATTATTATCATTAGTAGTAGTAGTATTTTGTCTGTAATGTGCATCAAATTCACACTGGTGATGTCTAAATCTTTGTCTTCTGTATTTTAGAATGCATTTTGGTCTGATTGCTCTGATGTGAACACAGACAAACACACAGCACTGTCCCCAAATGCAACAAAGCACTATTAAAGATTAAATTAATTTAGTGAACAATAGCCACATATTCAAGAATAAAGAGTAGTAACAGATTTTGGTAACCTTTAATGAACTGTCAGATTTGACGACCTGTAGCTGTTCATATCAGTTCAAAATATAGAAGACCGAAATTTAGACATGACCGATTTGGGTAACACTGAAGCCATCCTGTGTGAAATAGAGAGAGTTTGCTAACCTGTTACGCTGCATTGACGGATTAAGTGACCTTGCTGTATCTCAGCAGCTGTTCAGATCAGAGCATAATGCTTTTACGAATATTAAAACAGAAAAGATTAGACATCACCAGAGTTAATTTGGGTAACATTAAAGCCATTCTGTGCGAAATAAAGGGTGGGGACAGATTTCAGTAACCTGTTATACTGCATTGTCGAATTCAGTGACCGTGCTGTATTTCTGAAGCTGTTCACATCTGTGCAAAATGCATTCAAGGATATAAAACAGAAAAGGTTAGACATCACCAGGGTGAATTTGGGTAACATTAAATCCATTCTGTGTGAAATAGAGAAGGGTAAAAGTTTTCTGTAACCTTTTATTATGCCATGTCGGATTCAGTGACCCTGCTGAATGTCTGTCTGTTCACATCAGAGAAAAATGATTTCTAAAATATAAAACAGGAAGTTAGACATGCATCATGAGAAAATTTAGGTAACGTTAAAGCTATTCTGTGTGAAACAGAGAAGGGAAACAGATTTCAGTAACCTATTATGCTACCTTGTCAGATTTAGTGACCCTGCTGTATCTTCGCAGCTGTTCACATTAGAGAAAAATGTTTTTATAGGATTTAAAACTGAGGAAGACATCACCAGAATGAATTCAGGTAACATTAAAGCCATTCTATGTGAAATAGAGAAGGGTGACAGATTTCAGTAACCTGTTATGCTGCCTTGTCAGATTTGTGACCCTGCTTTATCTCTGCAGCTGTTCACATCAGAGCAGAATGCTTTCAAGGATATAAAACAGATGAGGTTAGACATCACTTGCATAAATCCAGGTAAAATTAAAGCCATTCTGTGTGAAATAGAGAGGAGTAGCAGATTTCAGTAACCTTTTATGCTACCTTGTCGGATTCATGCAGTGACTCTGCTGTATCTCTGCAGCTGTTCGCATCAGAGCATAATGCTTTCTAGCATAAAACAGAGGAGGTTAGACATCACCAGGGTAAAATGAGTAACATAAAGCTATTCTGTGTAAAATACAACAGGGTGTAACAGATATCGGTAACCTCTAATGCTGCCTTGTCGGATTTGGTGAACCTGCTGTAATGGTCTGTGTCTGTTCACATCTGAGGAAAATGCTTTCTGGGGTATGAAAGAGAATATTAGACATCACCAGAGTAAATCTAGGTAACATTAAAGCCATTCTGTGTGAAATAGAGAGAGGTAACAGATTTTGGTAACCTTTCATAATGTCTTGTCAGATTGAGTGACCTAGGCATTTGCCTGTTCAAGAGAAAAATGTTTTCTAGAATACAGGTACAGGTAGAATACAGGAGTTAAGACATCACCATTGGGAATTTGGGTGACATTAAAGCCATTCTACGTGAAATAAGAGAGGGGTAAAGGATTTTAGTAACCTGTTTTGCTGCATTGACAGATTCCATGACCCTTCTGTGTATCTATAGTTGTTCACAGAAAGCAAAATTCTTTCTAAGATATAAGACAGATGAGGTCAGACATCACCTGAATGATTCTGGGTAACATTAAAGCCATTCTGTGTGAAATAGAGGAGGGTAAATATTTTGGTAACGTTATGCTGCTTTGTCAGATTTAGTGACCCTACTGTATCTCTGTAATTGGACATTCACGCATCTTCTATTACCCTGTTCTCTCCTTTAACCAATATAGTTACTTGTTGCATCTAGTGGTGTAGTTAAAAAGGTCTAGTTCACCCAAAAATGACAAGAATGATGTCTAGTTACCATTTATTCAAGCTCTGTTGTTCCAGGTTTCTTTTCTTCTTTTTTTTTTTTTTGTTTTTGGGTTCCCCTGAAGCAGTGGTAACGACCACAATTTCTGAAAAAAGGTAGTCGTACAGGTTGGAATCACTAAAAATGACAGAATTTTCATATACCTTTAATATTGAATAATCTTAAAAGAAAAGTAAAAACCTTTCCAAAGTAATTATTAATTAGTTAATAAAAATACTTTTATTTTTCATATTTCTGATATGGAATAGCTTGTACATGGTTTGTAATACTTACCATACAATGACCAAAATATGAAATAAAATATTTGTAATTCTGACAGCCGATTAGAAGATTTAGAGAACAGAAGAACAAAGATTAGAAGAACAGAGAATATGACACAATGACATATGATACTGTTTTTTAATGATACTTTCCTGGCCTTTTTGGAATTGTCAGAATAAATCACCATCCACTTTCCTTGTATATAAAACAGAAGCTTGAAAATCCTGCTAAAAATGTGCTTTTTTTTGGTTTATAGAAGACAGAAAATATGGGGGTTGGAATGACACTGGGCATGAGTAAACGATGACAAAATGTAAATTTTTGGGCAATATATTTCCAAAACTCATGCAGTGCAACTCTAGCCCTGTCTGGGGCAGAAACAGTTTGCAGTTTTGTCTCCATCTTGTGATTAAACTTGATCAGTGTCGCAGTTTTTCACAGATTTATCTCGCTCCCTGTTCTCAGTCAGTATAAATGAGAGAGTTGTTGAATCTCTAGCACTCACTCCCCCTGGAAACCTTTTACTTTTACTGTCTAACTTGCTGATGGTGAGGCACTTTAGGTTATTAATTACTGTACAGTTTACAGTACATACAACAGTTTGATTCTTTCTCTGATACAACTTTGTAAATACATTTCCAGGATATTTTTCAATTGCTGTCCATATGGGAATTTATGTGGCCATTCAAAATGAATAGAATAAATTTGAGATAATGATCTGAATACGGTACAGAAAAATGACTGTACCAAAAGTCAGCAGTCAACCAAGAAAGACTCACTGGAGATCATTTTAAATTCAATTTCCAATCTAGCCAATATCAGGGCTATTTTGTCTACAAAAACTACAGTCATCAGGTCCCAGTCTGATTTCATTGCAGCTATAAAATGCATAAACAGGCAATGGATTCAGAGTTTGTCCTGCCCATTAAAGAGCACCGGGGTAAAATGCTGATGATGTGCGCTGCTCTTGTGATGGCACTTTATCTGGATGGGCCATCACATGCTGCTGGGGAGGCGGGGGGTGTTTATTCAGCAGGCACATGCTCTTTCTGTGCACTCAACTGAACAGCCCACTTTCTTTCGCTTTTAAAGCACTTTTAAGGTGTCATTTGAGAGTGCTTTTCTTTTAAGCCAGTTAAGCTAACACTAACTCAGCGTGTCATAAGCCACAGTTTCACTGTGACATTGTGTGATTGAGAAACTGCAACCGTGTGTGTGAGAATATGTGATCTGAAGCTAGACTTAAGCCAATTACTACTATTATTGCCACAATTTGTTTGATTTCCCATTTTTATCCAATTTAATGAACATGCCACCTTAATTTTTTGCTTATTGCTAATTTCTGATTATATTGTGTAATTCTATTGAGTCCACAATTATTTCAGTTGTTCTCGGATTAGTTTCCCTTACCTGGCTTCATTGGCATTAGTACCTCTGGCCATCCGCCGCCCCCTTGTCCTTCGCGTGTTCGTTTTAATAGCATTTTAATGCTCTCAGTGTTTTCCATCTAGCCTACCAATCAGATCTGGGGCCTCCTCTTGCCGATTTGCCCCCCACCCACCCGGCTTCTAGTGTTGCTCCCGGGCCCGGCCGATGTTCTTCCACTTCGTAGCACTTCTGGTCTCCCTGCCCGTTTGGGTGCCCATTTCTGTTTGTCCCCCAATCGCAAAGTCTTTCTCCAGTCCGTGACCCCATGCTGCCTTTTCGTCCTCCTCCCCCCGCCCCACCCCTCCCTCTCCCCCCCATTCGCCTTCCCCCCGGAACCTTGTGAATTCGGCCATTCCACGTTGCCCCCCAATGACCTCATGCCTGCCCCCCATCTTCCGCACTTACCCTTTCCCCTAACCACTGCGCGCGCCGACGTCCAGCACCCAAAAAAATATGCTAAAAAGAGAATAAATAAACAGATACATGAAAAAAGGAAAAAAAAGAAAATGAGGACTGACAGAGAGGGGAAAGAAGGAGAGAAATAAAGATAAACAGAACAAGGAGGAGTATCAGAGGAAAGAGACAGACAGTAAAGAGAGCTGGAGATGTAGAGGGATTGGTCATGAGATGTGGAGCAGTGATAGTGGGGAGCTCATGCTCATCCAGCACTATGCTCCAGCAGATTTATGTTTGGCTCCTGGACTTGGCTCTGTACTAGCCTCTCAAATTAGATTTTCAGCGTAAGTTCTGGAGCTCTGCCACCAAACCACTAGCAGGAACGAGGAGCAAATGTTACATAAGGAAGAAAAAAAATTACAAGATTTTTGTCTACTTTTCTAATTCTGCTTTTTGCCGCCTTGATGAAAATAAGCTAAATTTTTAAATAATACATTTTTAAAGCTTTTATCAGCAAGCCAAGACCACAGAAGGATAAATAAGCCATAAAAAAGGATTTCGAAGCTCCAAGTAATTAACACAGGCTATGAGGAAAGCTCTGAGCCAAGCAAAATCAGAGAGAAATGCCCAGGAAAAGAATTGTGGTTTGGCTGGAGTGAGTATGAGATTCAGCAGCCAGATATCACTGGCTCAGACCGAGATTCTAAATCCACTGTGCATTTGTGGCCATGTGGCTCCTTATCTCTGTGCCGTGCCAGGTCATCATTGTAAATAAGAGTTGGTCCCTAATTAATTAGGCAGTTGGAATGGAGGTTAAATACTATAGATAAACTGAAAGGCAAATGTAGTGTCCACTGATTCTGTATCTGACATTTAGCAGATGCTTTTAACCAAAATGACTTACAGTACACATCACAGGGAAAATCACTTGGTACAACCTGTGGTTGAAATGATAATGAGAATTTGAAGTCATCATTTACTCACCCACATGTCATTCAAAACCTGTATGACTTACTCTCTTCTGTGGAACACAAAAGATTCATATCCTGTGCGCATTGTATTAAAGCTCCAAAAGAAACAGAAAATGCTTATAAAAGCTCACTAACCATAGGTCATGCACTATATCTTCCAGGATACTGATCATATGTGTGCCGTGGGAAGAGACCAAGCATAAAAATAGTTTGTACAAAAAAAAAAAATATATACATATATGTATACTTTTTTAGCTGTAGCTTAATATCTCATTTCAATTCAACACGCGGATAATGGTTATGACGAATCACTTTGAAGATATATGTCGAATGAATGACTCACAAACATTACGTATGAAGAAACTAGCAATTCAATGGACATATATACACAAATTTTTGAAAGAGTTTGTAGGATGTTAGGGTGTTTGTTGAACTAAAAAATTACAGGCACAACAGTATATTGGAAAATTATTAAATTTACAATAATGTTTCTGTTTGTTGTGGCAAAGCGAAATTTCAGCAGGCCATTACTTCAGTCTGAGTGTCACAAATCCTTCAGAAAGAATTCTACATATGCTGATTTGGGTGCTCAAGAAGCAGTGCTTCTCAGTGTTGCTTAAATAAATGTAGTAAATGCTAATTACCAAAATAAGGTGAAAAGGTGTTCAATCGCGCACTTGATTGGTAACCAGCCATAAATGTTTACACACTAAGAGCAAAAGTATATTCTGCTTGTTTTATTATTATTTTATGATCTATAAAATAATAAGTTCTTGCTGCAGTGAAAGTCAAATACAAGTCAAAAGTCTGGCTACACAAGACAACACTAAGCAGTGGTCGCTCTAAAGGGACACACTCAATTTGCAAAAAAGTCGTATCTTTAGGTGAGTGGCTCCATAAATCCAAAAGTTCTCTCTTTCATTCCAACGACAATAAACGAAAACTTCGGAAAGCTTTAACAATTTAAATGCATCTGATCCAGACTTTCACAGTCAATACCCATTGGCCCACTCTGATGCAAACTGTTTGCTCAATCAGAACAGCTTTTTTTTGTGCTCTATTCTATGTATTTGTTTGGTGTATGTGTTGTTTGCTGATTTCCCTCCAGTCATCTGAGATCACCCAACTTCTCTCATTTCGTCTATCACTAGTTCTTTCTCTGACACAGGGGTCCGCTTTTCCGTTAGTCCCCTATCCTCTTTGTGCTCTTTTTGACAGGCTGTGTTGTCTGTAACTGACCTCTTTTGCCTCTAGACTTCATTTCCAAACTTGTTCTATGAAACTATCCATCTCTCTCAGGCTTTACAGTTGCCATGAAGAGAGATGGGGGAAATGCATAAGAAAATAACAGGAGAGAGAGAGAGCTAAAAGCTAGCAAAAAGGTAGCAAAATGGTCCGGCTGTACCCTTTTTCCATCACTCTCCAGCTGTATAACAGCCATTACCCTTCCCAAGCCTCTCTTGGAGACAAGCTAAGCACTTTTCAGAAGAGAGAGGACAATTTGTGCTCACCTGTCTACAGCTAGTCCTTTAAGTCCTTCACTGGTGTGCTACCATCTGTTTTCAGAGTTTGTTTGTTTTTATTTTATTTAAAATGGACAATACACATCAATTAACATGAGTAAACAAGCCTACTATGTAAATGTGCCAGATTTAGTCAATCAGGCTAATTTTCATCTGCAGTCCCTGCGCAGGTGTGATGGTAAGAACCATATCCAACAAAACAGAAACAAACATATACCCAAACCAGATACACATAAAAAAAAGAAAAGAACTGATCTTCAAATTATGAAGACCATATGGATTACCCAATAACCACCCTTTACCGATTCAGAAAAAGACGCAAGAGAGGTAATATTCTTAATTCTATGGGTTAGTTTCCAAGGCTGTACTGCTTATAAGAAAATACTGATGCCAAACGTACTTCTTCATATGGTTTTCGACAGTCCTCTAGTAGGGCGTAGTAAAAGCTAGTACAATGTGTCAGGATAAAATATAAGTGGGTAGCGGAGCCAAACCATGCAACTGTTGGAACACAAGCTAAATATATGATCAATATTTAATCTTTTTCCCAACTTAAAAACCCAGATTAGTTAAAATTTCACAAGATGAATCTGAATTTAGACTTTTATCCACTATTTCAAAGAGGCGTAGAGGCCTTCTAGATTGCCAAACTTGTCCCCCGTGCCTGTGTCCAAAGAGGGAGACAGTAAGTTCATATGTGAAAAATGCATTAGATCAGTATTATAACGTTGAGGCCTTCAGTGGTTTAATTATCCTTCATTATCTACAATTGCCCAAATTAAAAAAATTTTATCCCAAAACTATTATAACCGTTTTAAATGTCGGTTGTGCTATCAGTAGTATACCTAGATATTTATCTCTGAAACTATGGTAACCTGTTAACGCAAACTGTGCATCTTGACGGTACGATTTGCAGACTTTGAAACAAACATACATCCGTTTGGAACATAAGAGTACACACAAGTTTTAACCAATTGGTCTCTTAACCATTTCTGCTGTAATTCATCTGCCGCGTGTTTTTAGTTTAGCTGCAACATCTAATTTACACCGCATACATCTGGCAATTACAGCAGGTGCAACAAACATCAGGCAAAATCATGAATTACAAATGAATACCAGAGGACCTAGTATGAGTTGGGTACACAAACTGACATAATAGCTGATTGGGAGATTTTGTATCTACGAACACACTGTATGTCCACCCCCCCCATCCGTAAATATGAGCTTTATCCATTTAATTACTCTTGTGAGACATGATAATCTTAACAAATTTTAATAAAAATCTCTGATACCTGTGTCAAATGTCTCTAAATCCAGAAAAAACAGCTCACACCACACCCTTGTATGTAATTTAGCTTTAAATTTGACATAAGAGAAGGACAATTTGCGGGTTTCGGTTGAATGGTCTTCGAAACCCAAATTATCGGATGCACGTAAACATGGTGTGTTAGAAAGGCATTATTATCTGTTCGAGCTCCATTTTTTGCTGCGGGGGAGAATAATAATGGGTATATCAATACGAAATTGACATATTATCTACGATTGAAAAGGGGGTAAATAAACTGCAGTGTTACAAGCATCTCGGAAACCAGCTCCTTCATCATAGACAATTTAAATTGAAATGTGGGAAAAGGGGGAAAATAAGGCCCTTAGAATTTGTTGTGCAAAACAGGTATCAAGATTGACCCTAGTCACATTCTATTCGTGCACCTTGAATTGTGTCGCCTCGCTATAGGCAGATAAGTGGTAATATATAATGGCTATCTTGTTGTTTTACTACTTACGTCTCGTCCTCTGTTAACGCAAAATTGAAGCATTAAAATTTAGGTAACGCTATCTTGAAGTTCAAACATCATTCTGAACTGAAGTTTTTTGTAGAATCTACTAACAGGATCATTAAGACACGTTCTGACACCTGTTGAGTATTATCGATTTCCCTCGATCTTAATAAATGGTTTATGTCCTCCTAACGTTCTGTTAATCTTTAATCTGCATATTTCTTAGTATTTCCTTTGCTTCATATAGTTTTGATTAAAAAAGTAGCTTTCGCCTTTCTACTGTTCCTTCCAAACTTATTTCTCAATTGGTAAATAACAAGCCTATCATGGTTATGTTCTAGACTGAGGGCTACTATCACGAGCATGGATCCCTTGTTCATCAGTACTCTAAAATGTCATTTAACAAGATAAATATGCTCGTGGCGGTTTAGTTTACTTCTAAGAATGTTTATATTTGCGTTTGCAGTCATAAAGATGTACAATTTGATTCTACTCCTCCTATGTTAAATAGGCTGTCCAAAGGTCTATTTTTGTTAATTGTTTTTTCAAGGACTATCAATGACTTTATATGTATTTTAATATTTTCATGTCTTTTCAGATATAAATTAAATCTGGTATGTAGTGAGCTTTCTTACAATCAAAATCGATATTATGATGGATGAGTCCAGTTATCCAGAGTTATAGCATTTCTTTGCTCCTTCTGGGTATATTTGTAAAATACTCAGATCAATACCTGTTTCGCGAATATCAGTTAGCTGTGACTTCAATAACGTTTAAAATCATAATGACCCAGTCAACGTTTGGTAATTGTTCCGTTGTATGGATCTTTTCATTTACATTCAATCTTCCTGCATAAAATGATGCTCACCGATTGTTAATTACATTTTTGCTAGGGCCCTCAATTTCATTTCAAATAACAGTCTCTTAGCAGTTGGGGTTCGCTAAATTCCCATTACAACACACATGACCTTTGCTCCGGCCAATATAAGTTAAGCCCAAACCTGCTATCGCGTTAACAACGAGCACTGACATTGATTACAGCTTATACATCCTTAAAAGAAAAAAAAGCTATGCACCTCCCACACCCCTTCCAGCTATTACGATCTCGTCTACATTTGATACACACACATTATACAACAACAGCAGGGGAATTTCAGCGCAACCCTGTTTGATAAACACAACACATCTCCAAATTTGATTAATGGAAAACGAGGTGTATTTGTCCTTTTTGGGAAATAACACTTCGAATGGTTAAAGGTCCACCTACGTTTCCACTTGGTTCGAGACGACAATCGCCAAAGATACGAGCAGATTTACTGTTCGTAAAAAGCTTTAAAACCACGATGCTTTACTGCCGGAGTTATCTTGGCGCTTGAGTTATTCTAGGAATATTGATGGTAGTCCTTATGCAATGGTGATATAGCCGCTGGAACATCTTGAGGGGACCGCCGGCCTGAAATGTAGTCACCGGTGTTAAACCAACGAAAGACTCACCCACTTGACCAACATCCACAGTAGGCGAATCACCGTCAATAGAATGACCATATCCCAAGGTAATATCCTCCAAAGTCGAACGCTGATACACACTCCCAGCAAATGTAGTTTGATGGTGCCAATCTTGGCCCATCTCGTCCGCACGTGGGCCCGGATTCAGATGCACATCCCCCGCAAGCAACAGCGTAAAAAGCAGGTATTCCGAAAGTTTTGGAGTCTGGTGAGTGCCGTCAATTCCCAGTTTGTGCTGAGAAAATGCAACTGAGGCGACTTGAGCTGCTTAAAGAGGTCTGTTGTCTTGTTGTGGTGTGCTCCGTTTCACCGTCCTGAGAAATTTTTAATGAAGAGAACAATTATGGGAAAAGGATCAAATGCAGCTAACTTTAGGGAGTGATTAAACTTATCACATGCATTAATTGAAACCAATGTACTGACAGTAATGAGTCTGTAGTGAATTGCATCATGAGTCTGATGGTTACAGAAGAAAATAGAGACATAAATGAAGTTGTAGACCATTGAAAACAGAGCAAAATTATCTGTCTATATAAGCAGTTTTCTATTTCAAAATGAACTAGCCTCAGATTTCAGGCACCTTCTCATAAGTGTATGTCTATAAGACTGTGTTGCCACTTTAAGGCCAGAAGATGGCAGTCCTGTCTGCGCAAGTCTTTGCAACCACCGGTGCATCACATTCATACTGCTCAGAGTCATGTATTCAAAATGTCTGTTTAATATTTCTACTCTCAGATACCTCATACGCACTTTTGTCCCCTGAGCTTTCCAGAAAGCCTGAAAGAGTCCATATCAATACGTGGTCATGCGGTGAAATACACTGAAGCCCGCTTTTTCCATGTACGTGTGCATACGCAGCACACTATACCTTTGTTCTCAGTTTATTCTCTGCTCAATATCAAAAACAGTGAAGTCTCAGTGTTGTCAAACCCAGTCAGAACCAAACCCTCATGAAGATAGATGAGATGGTATTTGATCCTAGACCGTATGTTGTTTAGACATGCACATACTGTACTCTGCCAATCTCAGGAGGCATAATAAACAAGAGCTTCCAATGTAGGTATATCGTGTAGATTTGTGTGGGATTAATAGCAGTCGACAATTGTGTAAGCTCCTCTTGCATGTCGCACAATTATCTCAAATTCCTTTCATATGAAAAATTCATGCAATTTCTACCACAGTCGATACATAACTATGTGCATTTAAGGTAACCAGTGAATCTAAATGCAATTAATGACAGGTTCAATCAGGTTGAATTCCCCTCTGTATGTCTTCAGGTTTGGCTGAAACCCCTCGGGAAAGAGTGCCTATAAAAACGGCCACGCCACTAGTAGCATATTCTGCATCTGAGGGCCACAAGCAATATCAATTTTTAATCTGAGGCACACTTTGAATATGTTGAGGTGTATTTATTAGCATATGCCAATATATAATAAATAATCCACATCTGAAGCCTGCTGGTAACATGAATTTTTAATTGAGAATATACCTAAATGTACTGCTGCATTTTAAAACAAATCCTTATGAGATTAATTTTTATATTAGGTTATTAGACATTAAAGGCTGAACCCCTATGTGCCTTTTTCCCCAGGATGGGATGAGAAAAATCTCTTCTCCACACTGCATAATGACACCTAATGAAAATAGTCGACATCTCTGCTGTTAGTGTGTGAAACTATCAAAGTTAAAATGCTTTCCTTCTGAGGACTGTGCCATGTGTTTGTTTGATAAGTACAGAAATCTTTTACATGGCATGTAGGCGGTCAGGATGGGATGCTCTATTTATTTACTCTACCCACTGGTTTTTCATTTCAGTTAATCAGGTCTATTTGTAATGCTAATTCATTTTTGTGAGAGGGACTTGATGGCTTTGTTGCTACTCATGGCTTCCCCACGCAGATGTTGTCAGATGAACCTTCATGGACAGCAGTGAGGCGCTTTTTGTATCTCTGGCGACAGGACTGGGTGGGTAGAAGTAGGCGAGAAAGACTAATAATAAATAAGGAGTGATTGTGGACCGAAGTGACCTTTGACCTCTCTTATGGTTTTTCCCGGATACTAACTCTGAAAACCAAATATAGAGATGTGCTCCCTCCTCTCAGCACAAATAAACATTAACAGCAGCTCCTCAGAGGGCACTTCTACAGAGAGAAAAGTTTTTCGGCACTGGAAATAATTACATTTGGCAAAGGAAAGAGCTCCTCCGGTTCCCTCAATCAGATTTTAACGTTGCACAGCCCTGTTGCTGAAGTCAACAAATATTTACATTAAAAAAACATTAGAGGTCCCCTCTGTCTCTTGACAAGTTCTCTCTGAGGTGTATTTGGCCAGTTTTTTTGCCCGCATGATTCCCTTTTAATTGCGGATGATTAGAGTCCTGGGACTTTGGGGAGCGTGGGGCGACCGTCCTGTGACTGTAGGACCATTAAACCTTTATTGGACACTTTTGCTCCATGGTCATGCCCATGTGCGGAGGGATGACTAGTACACAACGGGGAAGTGTTAAAGGGGGCCTCCCTTTTTTAATGCACCTTTTATGGATGTTCAAACAGCAGAATAGGCTCTTGTAATGTGCTTCCCACCCAGATGCCAGCGCTTTGTCCTGTCCCACCGGCCCCTCCCCACCATACTTCATTAATTGGTCCACTAAAGACTTATCACGTTGGTGCTCGTTTCCGTTCCTCTCAGTTGTGAAAAGTGGCCCCATCGTCTCAGATTCGGAGGCTCGTCCGCCCCTCTTTTTCTCTGTCCTGCAGCAGATGCTACTGTTCTGCTTTACTGGTGAAGGCTTCCAACTTAATTAACACTAAATAATGAAGTGGATAAACACGCCATGCGAGCACATGCGCTCAGCACTCAATCCTGTGTGGTGGCTCTGCACATTGCCTGACGCCCACGCTCTACAGGAAGGTATCAATGACTGTACCAGTTCAATGAGTCACCAACCTGAAACCACTCAAGCAATTTCATTAATTAACAAGAGAGCGACTGAGTCAGCGTGCTGAGTGGATTACTCAAGCCCCCGTTCTTTTAGACCGTACGACTGCTGGATTTTGAAAGTTTTGGCTGATGTGTGATACTTGCTGTTTGTGTGGCATGAAAAAACACTTGATACGGGTGAATTTCACAATTTCATAGGTCATATTTCACCCTCAAATCAAAAGAAGAACAATAGTGTTAAGAAATCAAACTTTTTGAAAATAATTAAGGTTATTTTTTTTAAGTAATACAAATAACAAAAAAATGAAAAAAGTGGCATATTCATGCCGAAGCACGACTGTAATAAAAAAAATTATATTATCATAAATTATAGTGTTTCAGCATAATGCTAGCATTTGTTGTGCTCACTTCAATTTATGCCAATTTAAATAAAGTGTATTACAGTAATATGAATCACCAATGAGAATAATGGGAATTACATAAATAAATACACAGATAAATAAATCCAAACGCAATATGGAAATGAGAAATGGCCATTATTGTGAAAATTATCTAAAATGATCTGAAATGTACAAAATACTTACAATTGAACTGACTTGATTGATTCAACACAAAACATTTTCTTTTCTTGATTTTGGGGTAAAATGTGATCTGGACATGTTTTCATCCATGTAATTCACCCACATAATGGTCCAATGCACCCCACTGCTCCCATTTTAAAACCCGAAGAAAAATGCCAATAAAAGCTCATTTAGAGGAAATTAATATATCCTCTGGTTCCGAGGCCTCTAATCACTCATGTATAAATGACTCTGTGCTGCAAGCTGATATGGGAACAAGGGGTTGAAAAAAGGCGGTGGTAAACGTCAAAGATGGAGGAGGGGTGGGGGTCTATCAGTGTGTCTTCTTCACCATCTCTCCTTGATGCCTTGTTGTGTAGGCTCATTTCCCGTCAAACAACCAGGGCAAGCTGATTCAGTGCTGTGCTTAAAGGACAGAAATCTCGGTCTTGGACAAACAATCACATCTGTAAGCACATTCAATTGAAAGGGCGCCAGGACGTGTTTCTTGTCTTTAGAAGCATTTTATCAGAAGAGGGAGTGCCTATTGCAGATGAGAAGGTATAAAGATGCAGAGATAAAAATAACTGACATTACAAAAATACAAAACAAATAATATGAAGTATGAGGTGAAGTGGGGTCTATGTGTAAAATTACATTACTCATTACATTACATTACAACATTACTCATTGTGCTCTCACAAAGCCTCAAAAACATGGCATAAATTTGAGAAAGATAAAGGCAAGGACAGATGAGAGGATTCGGTGCCTCCACATCACTATGATTGACTGATTTTTTCCCCTACCTTTCATGTTCAAAGCCAGTCTGCTTATTGGCCTGAATAGGTTAAACTGGTGGAAATTACTGGACTAACTGGAAAGTAACTCACCTACGCAGACCACTTTTAGTCACATCCAAAACAAAATAAACTCACTTGAAATGATGATCTGTGTCTCAACTGGTTGCTAGCAAACACTGAGCTCGGTTAAAATAAAGATTACTGACAAACAACAGTCAAACAACAGTTAGTTGTAACAAATAAAAGATATATGAAATGTGCATTGCAATGTATTCTTGTAATTATTAATTTTGATTCAATGTAATTTTGATTTTAATAGAAGTATGTTAAAACAAGCAAAATAAATATATAGTATTGATGACAGTATTGATTGGCTTTTTTATAGTGAGTGTATTTACATGTACAATAAACCATGATATCCATCAAAAATCAGTTTACTATAAAAACCTGGTTTTTACAAACACACACACACACACACACAAAACGCATTGATATGACATTTACACTATACCGTTCAAAAGTTGGAACTGGAGCATGAATTTACATTTGACTAAAAAAAACCCTAACAAAGGGTTTGCTTCCTCGTTTCAGAAGTCCACCAACCACTCAAGACCACCCAGACCACTCAAGGCAGAAGAAGCATTGAGCTCCTGGGCCTGAATAATTTCAACATATAAACTTGACAACGGTCATGATAAACTCACATAATAAAGCTAGAAGAAGGGTATCACTAGGTTGCTCATCACCATAGTTAGAATATTCCAGCACTATTACAGCTCTCCCTCTATTTTATGTGATCTCTTTAAACAGCAGCAAGGAAGAGAAAAACCCTCCATGGACCTCCGGGCGTTTGAAAAAAATTGAATGGAAAAAAGAAGGAGACAACGAAAGGACTAGAGAGGGAGAAAGGGTGCAGGGATAATTCTACATTACATATTATAATTTTTTTTATAATCCATTTTATTCCGCGAACATCTAAATGTGTGCAATTAATGTCTTATTGTCTTTTCATCATTCACTTCAGGTTCTGTTAAACCAGTCATGGCCTGGGCAATGATGTTACTCTAACAGTCAAGCGTTCTTCAACTGAACCGAATTGAGAGGGTGAGCAAAAGAGAGCAAGAGAAAAAAGGAAAGAATAAAGTGAAAGAGAAAGAGAGGCCAGTACAGAGAGAATAACAATAATGTAACAAACCCAGCCTGGAATTACTATGATTAGGCTTCCATTTTAAATAGGCGGTGCCATAAGCCAGCTGTAGTTAGATTGAGTGTGACTCAGACAGATGAGCTTCCTTAAACAGGACTATTCCTCACAACCAGAAGTAAACACATCTAACACTTCCAGTTTATACACAAAAGGAGACTTTATGAATAATATGTTGGTTGCACTTTTTCATGCAATTACAATGAATGGTGTTGACGAGGCTTCAAAAAAAGATGGAAAAGCACTATAAAAGTGGTCTTGTACTATAGTCCATGTCTTATAAAGTAATATGTTACAGTAGGTTTGTGTGACTGAAATTTAAAGGGATAGTCTACCTAAAAATGAAAAATGTTTTGGTTCCCATTTACTTCCATTGTATTTTTTGTTCATGCAACAGAGGTCAATGGAAAATTAATTGGTTTGGCTACCAACAAAATATTTTATTTTATATTCAGAGAAGAAAAAGAAAAAGTCATACAGGTTTTTAACAAGGGGGAGTAAATTATGACAGTTCACGAGAAGCTGTCATAATAGGGCCTTTCGCACCACGGGAACCTTTTCATAGTACCAGAACTAATTGTGGAACTACCCACTTTTGGCCGTGTTCGCACCGCCGGAACTGGGTGCTTTTTCGAGAACCAAATTAGCTCCCACTCCGGAGCAGGGTCTAACAGGCACAACTGGTACTAATCGTGACGCAAATAGACATTGATTGGCCAAACGCGTACAAAACGCCCTCACCCGCCATGATTTAAAACGCGTGTAAACATACTGTAAACATTGTCAAATTATTTCGCAAGTATGGAGAACAGCGAAAGACGGACGGACGCTGAAGTGCAGGCACATGTAGCAAATGTAGCACTGCCAGTTGGAAATAGTCGACAGCATGCCATTTGTGAAACCACGAGACAACAAAAAACACTAGCTCGAGCACAGCGTCTCCCCATCATCCTGTTGTAATGTTGTATTCTTTGTTTCTGTTGGTTGCACGCGCCGCCGCCCCCACAAATGACGTCGCTGTAGAGCCGCGCTGACGTGCACTCCTAGTACACATGTCGGTGCAAGACCAACCTTTAACTGGTACTGGGAAATAGTTGCGCAAATCATCCCAGGTACTTTAGTACTGACATTTAGTTCGGGAAACTAAAGCGGTTGCGGAAGGGTCACAGTGTGTGTGTGGTGAACGGATGGTCACTTGAGGGCGATCTTCTGTTTGACGTTGTTTGTGTTAAACTCACATTTCCAATAGTTCCCGCTAATAATCCTGTCTGCTCGGAACACCTGTCATCCATTAAACCCAGCCTATCCTATCTGCCTGTCGGTCTAGTATTGGCGTCTGGATTCTGTCACGGAATGCCAGGAGGAAACAGGGTAAGTTCCATGTGCAGTTTAATAGAAGTAAAACAGGACAAAACAGAACAAAAACGTTTGCAAAAGGTAATCCAAAACCTGACACAGACAACACCAACTAAGAAGACAATACAATACAGACGCAAATGACAGACAGAGAAGGCAAGATATATATGGCTGGGATAATCATGAACAGGTGTTACCGATCAGAACGGATTAGTGAGCAGGGGACTATGGGAAACGGAGTTTAACACAAACAACGAAAACAGAAGAGCGCCCTCAAGTGACCAGTCCAGGTCAACACAACAAACACGGTACATTAATGTTGGCGTGTTTTGCATGGCAGCCATCCTCCACATGCAGTCCGCCTCTATTCCACCTCCCTCCTGAACTTTTGTGTGTCTCTTGGAGCGTCTGGTATCCGCTCCGTAGAGGGGGGGGGGTAATGTCACAGTGTTTGTGGTGACCTGGACTGGTCACTTGAGGGCGTTCTTCTGTTTTTCGTTGTTTGTGTTAAACTTCATTTCCCATAGTCCCCTGCTCACTATACTGTCTAATCGGTAACACCTGTTCATTAACCCAGCTATATATATCATGCCTTGTCTGTCTGTCATTTGCGTCTGGATTACATTGTCTTCTCAGTTTGTGGTTTCTGTGGTCAGGTTGGATTACCTTTTGCAACGTTTTTGTCCTTTTTTGTTCTGTTATTATTTTTAATAAACTGCACATGGAACTTACCTTGTTTCCTCCTGCCTTAGTGACGAAAGGCCCTAATGAGAGCGAGTACCCGCTCCAATAATGAATCATTCACACTTGAAGGAACTGATTCCGTTACAAAACCAGTCTGAATGATTGAATGACATGCTGAAAACAGCTATAAAAAATAGAGAAATAAGAATCTATTATATATATATATATATATAATAATTTTTTTTTTTTGCATTTAGCCTATATTCCATTCCAACTCCATGTGGTGCTAATTTATGGTAACTAATACTTTCTCACAAAAACACATCACAGGGTAGACCTTCAAAAATAAACTACACCGTTTGTATATATCACATGGAATAACAGTTAGACCTGCCCAGATACATTGGGGACTGTATGAGGAGACAATGCTTTGCTCGAGTCAACCCATTGCCATTAAGCAGCTGAGGTATCTAAGGGAGCTTCACATGCGGGTTAAAGTGTAATGCATGCAGGCAATAATGACTCCTTGTCACTGTGGTCGTGATGAAAGCTAGCCCAGTAGATCCAGCAGTGTGCTGGGTTGTTTTGACGGCGGGATGGATGACCCTGCTAGGAAGAGCACACACTGTGGGAGAAAGGTGTGTGTGCTTTGTGTTCTGGAGAATCGGCGTGTGTGGGTAAGTAGCCAATGCAAGTTGTGATGGCAGATTAGTGAGTCTGCGCCCAGAGGTGGGCAGACCAAAGCGTTGACCTGCGTTTAATGCGATCTTCCAGCAAAGGAGCAATTGGCCGGGGATGACCGTGTGTGTGTATGCTGGTTTCTGGTCTGTTCGAAGACGACGGACGGCTCACCTCCTTGCCTGCTCGCGAGCCCTCCCGTAACATATTATACCCATCGCCCCACTCCCGCCCTGAGTCTTTAATCCAGCCAGTCCCAAGAAGTAGAGTCTACTGGCAAGCCTCATTCCTGATGCACTAACGCGGCCTCATTATCTCCTTGATATTCTTAGTTCTTGCGGACGCCAGCGCCCCCGCGCCTTTGCAGACATCGTATGATGTCTATTTCGTTCTTGTAAACGCCAGGTACAAAGTAAGAAAGAAAACTCGCAGTGATGGAATTGCTCAGAGGCAACAGTGAGACCAAAAGTCTGAAAGTTAGAGGATATTTTGAACTGGTCATTTATGTGGTCAAATTAAAGTGTTTACTGCACTGAATATTTAATAATATCAGCCAAAAATGAAAATTCTGTCATGTTGTTCCAAACCTGTATGACTTTCTTTTTTCTACTGGAACATTTACAAAGAGCTTTTGACTTGAAAAATATATAAAGTTTTGATGAACAAACCAAAATTTACAACACAATCTCGGATAATCTTCCTCCCCATGGGAAACTTGCAAGAAAAAACCAACAGAATCCTAAGTTAAAAGTTACTATGAGACATTAAAATCGAACTTAGATAAACAGTCCCACAGTACATTGTTTTAATTCCTGTGTACTTTCTGTGTTGCAAAAGCAGAACAAATATGAAATTTACTTCCTGTCATTTACTGACTCTCGTGTAGCTCCAAATTCATGTGAAACACACATAAACGCATATTAAAGTAAAGTTCGAATGCCTGTTTAAGTTCTTGGAAAAAAATTCAGTGGCTTCTTTGACAAAACATTCTTTTGTCAATTCTTCATAATTGTTCATAAACGTTTCTTTTCAAAAACGTTACTCAGTAAATTATATAATTTGTAAAGTTTAATGACAGTATTTTACACAATTGCTCCTTTTGCCATCACATTGAAAGAAACAATGACCCACTTATTTTTTGGAAGTGTTTTGGAATGACTTTTCTAATTTTGTAAAAAGGAATTAATACCCACATTTTTTATATTAGCCAAAAATGTGTTTTGTGAAAATGGATTTCATATTAAGCCAACAATTATTTTATTTCTATTCCTTGCAAAACGTTACTTTCCTAAATGTATTTCCCCCCAAAAAAATTGTTCTCAATTACTTGTAATACTCTTTGATGGTGTAATACTTATATGCTTTAGTTCATTTCAGAATTTCATGTATTGTAACACTCTTCGAATATTTCGTTTATTCTCTGTTTGTTTGTACTGTTGTGTTCTTTGGAAAAAAAAGGGAAGTCTTCCATGTCCAGAGGCCTATAGGGGACAATCACCCCCACAATATATCCTTTACATGACAATATACGGTAACACTTACAATACGGTCTCATTTGTTAGTATTTGTTAATGCATTAACTAACATGAACTTATGTTGATCAATACATTTTTACAGCAGTTATTAACCTATGTTAATGTTAGTTAATTAAAATGTTTGTGTTTATGCTAGTTTACAGTGCATTAACTGATGTTAAAAATAAAACTTTTGATTTTAATATGTAATGTAAATGTTGGAATTATACATGAACTAAGACTAATAAATGCTTTACATGTTAACTAATGTAATTAACTAATGTTCACAAATGGGAACCTTATTGTAAAGTGTTACCCAACATATCACTGAAATCCTTAAACTAAATCATATTAATTTTGTCATTTTGTAGAAAACTTTGATATTTTATAAATGTATATTTAGTAAAGTGATAATTCTATAGATAAAGGAATAGTGGTTAATTTTCCTTAATTGCCAGAAGCCTTTCCAAACCATATCATTATTACAGGAAGTTCATTTACCAAAGGCATCTGGATGTGGTTATGAGAGTTGAACCAGTCTGTCAGACAGGGAGGGGCATCGGTAGATACTACTGCTCAATTTAAAATGAGAAATGGGTGAACACCTCGTCTGCTGGGTCTCATTATAACCCTGCCTTATGACAGACACCACATTACCGCATTGAAAGAGACCCTTTAAAAAGGGGGGATTTATTTTGTGGAATGAATTACCAAGTATAATTAAAGCTTTAATCTCCTTTTTCCCCTCAACAAAACAATTTTGTACGAACCCAGAGAAGCAATCCAAAATTAATTTACCGCACCAGTGATTAGTATTAATGCTCTGCCATTTTTTCCCTCTTCTGTTGCTTGGCTCTCTCTTGCGCCAAGCTCAGATGAAAGGATATAGCCTGTTGTTACATGCTATATTCATGTGTAATTAACAGTCTTGCAGAGCACAGGGGGGCAAGCTAGCATGTACTCTTAATAGCTTTCATCCTGGGAATAGCGGCTTTTGTCTCCCGCTGGCAGGGTTAGGGGAGTGTCTGAAACTTTGCTTGTCAAGCCTGTCAGTCACAATGTAAGTCCAGAGTGAACCAACTCTTCAACCAGGCCATGAATGGATGATTCCTACATGGGCAAAGGTGACAGTGGGATTTAGATGACTGGGTGCAAAATTCTTTGTGGAGCTGTTTTTATTGGGTTTTCTTGTGCAGGAAGGGATGGAGAAATGCCAAGATGCTTGAACTGCCCCTCTGTTCTTAATTCTGCTATATGTTTGAAGCGTTTTGACGTGTTAAAACTTGTATTTGTGAAGGTATGTGCTCAAGTATGACTAGATTTTTTTTTAAATGGTACATTTTCCTTTCTTTCCTGTTCTATGAACCTATTGCCAAAGCTGGATCACGCAGGTTTGCATTTCAAATCAGCTAAGAGTTTGGGTTATTTCTTTGAGAAATAAAAATACTGGCATTTGAAAGAGACAGAGAGATAAAAATAAAGCCTTGTGCCTCTTTCTATTGTTCTTCCAGAGCAATCTTCTTATTTGTTCCTTTTCCAAGAGGTTCCTCTGGTGACCTCCAGACGAGGTGTAAAGTCTTCTTTGATTGGACGAGACCTTCCATAGCCTGTGTATGAGGGGATGACAAAGTACTGAACCATGGGATCAATGCTGGAGGTGGAAAGCTGTTCGTTAGCGTAGGTATGTGAACATCTTTGTGCTGTTTTGTAAGGTGCGAGTGGGATCGATGGTGCGTTTGCTTTGTGTAGGTAAATGATCATTGTGGAGATGGACAGGACCACTTTGTCTTGGGGCCCTAAGGGAACAAAAGACAAATTGGCCTAGAACTCCCATCATCCCTTTCACTCTCAATTCTACAACTTAACACTGGCAGTGATGCATACCGGGGGACCTACAACGACAAATCGGGTAAAATATTTTTCAGCAGCTCTTTTAGAAGGTCAAAGGTTACTTTTTAAATGGCATTTATTTCCAGTCAGTCATTGTTAATATTTAATTTGCTGTATTTAAGAACCAACACCTTTAGTGGCAAATGTCTTAAAAAAGAGAGAAAGGACATAATAGAACTTAAAGACATACCCTCTTGAGATTTGAACAAAAAGGGTCTAATTTATGTTGTACATTATCCCTGTTGTTGTTCCTCTCCTCGAATTTGGTCCGGTGTTCTGTGTTTGTGTTTTCCAAACAGACTCAGTCAGTATGTGTATTAATAATGGGATTTTTTCAATGATTCTTTCTGCAAGTTATGTAAGAGAGGTGACAAATGACTGTCTTTATGAATGAGTCATTTGAATCATACATTCATCTGATTCAATCAAACAAATAGATTAATTCAGGAACGAAACATTTCACCATCTTTATGAGTCATTTAATAATTTATTGAACGGATTCATTAAAAACACTGATCCATTCAGGACCTTAATGAGAGAGGCATTGACTCATTTACTTTTTTAAAAATACCAATTAATTCCAAAACAAAACAGTAGCTGACTTAATGAGTGTAGAAGTTTGTCTTTATCTTAGCATTATACTTAAATAACAATTAACTAAAAGTCGGTACATTCCCTTCAATGAGCTAGTTTTGTATTAATCAGCATGAGTTTATAAAATATACTTTGTCTGTCTTTGACTATGATAAATTATGAAAACAATGAGAAATATCTGAAGTTGCATGTCATGGATTTATGTGTGGTTTGACGTTCTCTATAATTTATGAATGTATTATGTTGCCTACTAATTCAATTACATTAGGCTTCTTTTGAAAAACATGCCATAGAGACTAATTACACAGTATGTGCTATTAAACCATCCTATATCTGATAAAACAAGATAACGTATGTTTAACCAATCAGAATCGAGTATTCCAGTGATAAACATACAGTGTATATTCTACTATGTTATATAAAGCATGTTTAGTGTACATGTAGAATAAATGCCCTCATAATTCAGATGCCACATAAATATGCTAAGCTCAGAGAATTGAGTCTCTGTTATTGAAGAAATGAATATTTATTTATAACCATATTAATCATGATAGTAATAATAATAATCATAATCATAATGATTTCATTAATAAACAGTACTGGTGTTTGAAGCACATTGGATGCATACAGAAAGAAAACGGAAATTTAGAGTACAGATCCAGGACAGCAGAAGTTTTGTCATTTCATTTTAAATAGAATACTTTATATTGGTTTCTTTTTTTTTTTCTTTAGTGTTATTTTTTTCACGCTTATGTATTTGGAACAATTTGAAAAAGAATGAGAGAAATTGAAAACAAAAGAAAAACCCAAATGATAGATTTGTTGCGTAGAGCTTGTGTTGTACATGAAGAGAACCTTTAATATAATACATTTTATATTGCGATGACAGAGGAAATAGCTTTTGTATATTTTTAGTAGAAAACAAAGGGGCTGGAAGCACACACATGTACATACAAGCTCACATGCTTACACACTCACTCTCTCTCTCACACACACACACACACACACACACACCACATGGAGGGTAACTATCACTGAGACAACTAACATGACTTCCATTCAAACTCTTGTGCTTCGGGGATCTGGCAATGACGATGAGGAAAATCATGTTGGCAGATTCGTTTTTGTCCTTTGTGTTTGTAAAAGCAATGCCAGTATTTGTCGTTTCCATTGGCTTGACTGTGTTTGAATGAAGTTCAAGGGAAGTGTGCAGACACAGGTGAGCTGCATAGCTGGTCCTACACCTGCCCTAACATCTAGAGCAGGCGACCAGTGTAGATTTGAAGGACGTTTCGGATGGAGGAACAAGTGGCAGATACATGCGCTTGAGTTTCATTGTAGTTCTGACAATAGACTATAAGCAGACTACAGTTTGCATTGGTTCTCTGCTTTGGGTCGAGGAAGACGGCGAATGACTTTGGTGCTCAGGATAATGGGCTGTTTGAGAGGAAACAGAGTAGAGGGAAGACAACAAGCCAAAGAATACAGTGCAAAAGCTGACATATACCTCACAGCAGGGTTGAAAAAACCAGGACTTGTAAACAAGTAATGTCTCATATGGACTAAAGCAAAGAAATAAACCCAGAGGTCTCAGATCTCTGTAGAATTGACATCTTTTTGTTAGGTTTTCAGTCACAATCTCTTCCAGAGCAGAATCCGTCACTTGGTTTTTAGAGTCCCTGAAACAACACGTCTTCGCTGAAGTTCTCGTCGCTATCTGACCCGGCGAACTGTTTTCCATGATCCTTCAGGTAACAAAGTAGTACAGTCACTGAGATAGGAGTCACCAGTTTTGTAGAAAATAAAGTTTTGTTCTTAAGAGGAAAACTGCAGCAAGAAAGAGTAACATCATTACCTATGGAAGGGAACACATCAGTTCTGTCATGTAACACCTGAGTCCGAGGAAGCGCATGATTTTGCAAAGCTTGGGAATGCTGTCTGTAGAGGTGGGCTATCTATTAAATGTACCATTCCTTCTCACTGAGCCAAAATACACACTGTAAAAAGCAGGAAAACGTGCAGTTGTTATTTCATAGACGCATTTCCTCCTGATTTGACCCACTTGCTTTCATTGGAGTAACCTAATGTAGTCAGGTTGATTCAGTTCTGTTAAATATGAAAATGTTGACCTGAATTAAACCAGTAAATTTAGATGTTAACAAATGAAGCACATTTTAGGCAACTCAGCAACAATTTTTTTTACAGTGCATTTCTTTCCCAACATACCGCTGTTCATCATCGATTATAGAGTGACACCTCTTTTGAATGTGGGTCAACTGTTCGCCATTTGCATAAAGAAAAAAAAAACAAAGGAAAGTGGAAGTAGATAAAAACCAAAGAGCATAATTCTGCTCTGTCTCATCCAATCATTTTATGTCTTTTCTGCCATTGTCCTGCAGGGTCATGATAATGTCCGTCGGCCAGCTGGAGTGCTCCTGTTATAAAAGAGAGGTGTCAGCTGGACCGTACTTCAGAACGAAGACTCGGTTTACCGTGTCCACATTTACAAAGTACTGCTTAAAAAACAAAGACATGTACATAAAAAGTTGAATTACATTCAATAGCTGAACCAAAGATACAGATGAACAGAAACAACGCCACACAAGTGAAAATCTCTCAGTACTTGCATAAATCGCAGCCGAAAATAAACCTGGACCACCGAGAAAAAAAAAAAAAGGTTGTACCTTTTTGAAGGGTCGCAAAGTCACAAATAGATATATCCATATATAAATGTTTTTCATACTGGTAATACAATAATACAACATTAGTAAATGGCTACAATCGACGTTTGACCACGCTGAGCAGCATGTAATTAGTACAACGTTTAAATATATAAGGATGTGTCACTGAAATGGAGCTCATTAGAAGTATAAAGGTAATCGATTTTTAATAAAACTTTGCTCGCAACCATATGACTAAACTGGCATGTCGTTTTCCACCTTGCAGTGGGCAGGAACCCATTTTCAAGATGGATAGTGAAACTCCCGTGACAATACAGAGAAGACAGCTCCAATTTTCTTAATTTGTAGCCTCATGACACCACATACAAAAGTGTTTACTACACAGCACAGCCACCTCCACAACACTACAATGAAATGCTTTTTGGTAGCCCTGGGCTCTGGGGCCGCCGCGACCCAACACGACTCTATAAAGCCCCCTTCCGCCCGTAACCACTCGCACACAAGAAGGCACGCACACACACGCACACATCCCAGTAAAACCTGCCGACGGGCCATTTCGTATTGTGCTACAAACAACAGCAGGATGACAGCGCATTCCCTACTTCAGACCGACTGGGCTCTGGTGGTTTATTTACAGTGTCTTCTCTTGCCCCGTTCCATGCGACACCTGAATATAGCAACCTGATGTACTGTAAGATTTGGAGTCCCATGCGAGGTTGTCTGCTTACATCTAAACGGGATGAATGACAGCACCCTATGTTAGCGACTAAAGGCCTCTTTCCCCAAGGAAGCAATGCAGTTCAACCCATGACATAAACCTGCTGATGGAAGACCCAGCTGTGCCATATATTCAAGGGCATTGCATGAAGAGGGGCCACATGGAATCGTGTCTGGTGGGTCTTTAGCCTCTCTGTCCGGCCCCCTTGACCCTCCTAACACAGGCCGGACAAGGAGGTCTGCGGTGGGAGGGGGGTGGGGGGTGTGAAGGACCAACATATACACCCCCCATCCCCCCTCCTACAGCACTAATTCTTCACTCTGTTGCTAGTTTTGTACTATTTTTTTCTTCGCTTCTTTTTTTTGTAACATATTTATACATACATATATATCGCTATATAGATATATACACTCATCTTTTTTATCTTTTTGAAACCATAAACTTAAAAAAGTTTAGAAAAATAAAAAGTTTTATGACGACCTCTCCTCTTCTCCTCCACCCCGAAAGGCTGTCCCAGGTGAAAGCTAAGCTCCTCTTTTCATCCACAGCTTGACTGTGTCAGTCTCGCATCCCCACAGAGATATATAATGCCTTCTCCTGACAGCCTCGGTGTAAGGATTTCCTCAACTTCTTTTTGTATGTTTTTTTTTCATTGACACTTTTCATCCTTTATCCTTTTTGTTCCTTTTTAGCTGATGCTCTTCTCCATTGTCTTCTTTCTTTATATTTACTAGAAACGCAAAAGAAATAGAGAAAACATTAGTTAATTTGTTCTGTATGCTGTTGAGGTGCATGTAGACTGTCTGTAACGTACATACAGTGGGGTCCAAAAGTCTGAGGCCTTTAGTAAAATTGCTTCTATTTGCATTTTAATAATTTAATACATTCTATTCCCATTTTAAGGATGACAATTTGAAGAAAAAAATTCAACTGAATGATTCATATGAAACAATGTTACTAATAATAATACTAATAACAACATTTAATAATGATAAAAATGATTTATTTTTAATTTTTAAAAAATTATGTAGCTCCTTGACCATGGTCAAATTCAAATTAGATATTAGCATAACGATTAGGAAAATTCAACAGAACTTTCTAATAAATATAATAATATAATAATGATATACATATATATACATACATACATACAGTTATTTTATTACATTACAATTATTCTATATGCATATTTTGAAGGAAAAAATTCCTATATATGTGCAGAGGTCACATGATCAGTGTCACAATAAATAGTGCAGAATCTGAACTATTATTGATTTTACATCATAATTTACAATTTAATCATAAATGTTTGTTTTACTTTTTTCTTCTTCTTCTAAATCCTGAAACTTAGTTTCCAGGTTTAAATTAGATTCTGAATCCCAGCTCTTCAATGTGATCTCAGACTTTTGGACTTGCATGATCTAAAAGAAACTAATTACACAATAAAAATGCAAATCATGTAGAAGGAAAATATATTCTGATTACATTATCTTCTATGCACCGGCTCAATATCAGAAACAATCCTTGGGTGTAACGCTAAACACACATTGTGGAATTATCCCCCAAATCCCGGATTAGAGTAACTGAAGTGAAAATAGGGCTCAGCAGGGAGAGCTTCTGCAAAATTTTTTGCATAATGAGTAAACTGGACTGATCAGAGGCTCGGGGATATCGTTGTAGTCTGAGGAGGATGTTCGACACTGAGCTGAAAAGACGTCCACCGGACAGGAAGAGAAAAGCAGAAAGAGAGGAGGAGGAGGAGGAGATTCCAGGGTGTCCTGGGGGCTCTCATCCTGACAGAAGCTCTCTAATTCAGGGAGATGTGGTGCCGCGTGGAGGAGCCTCAGAAGAGGGAGCGGGCTGGCTTTAATTTTAAGATGACTTTGTAGTTCTTCACCTATCCCTGGAGGAGCACACAGATGTGCTCCGGCATACTAATCATGCCCAATGATGGGCCTCTGTTCTCAGGGTGTAATATCTCTGGAACAGACATGGGAGGCTCCAAGTTTTTGCTTAACAAACATGAACAAAAATCGACTGAGGGAGACGTAAAACTGTTGGTGGGCAGCCATGTCGATGGAAGCCAAAAACACTTGAAACATGATACATGCTAAGTCTTCTTTTCAACATCCAAGTGCTATCTACTATTTAAGTGACAAAACTGACAGCTACAGCAGACAATAAAATAAAATACAGACAATAAAATAAGTATATTTTATACTATATATATAAATAATTAAAACAGTTAAAAATATACACGATTACAATAAAGAATAAATATACTACATTACATCCATATGCATAAAGTCGAGCAAAACAAAAAGACTCAGCGAAGAGTTATAATTTTCCTTTGTATAGACACAATTACTTTTGTATGTACATAGCTTTAACTACTGAAACAATCTTGAATGTCCAAAACAATGGCTAGCAGAGCAGAATGTACCAGTTGGATTTTAACAGATGAGGCGATTTTCATATAAGCTGAAAATTTCACATTGTAAGCCTACAAGAAATGGACAGCAAGTACACATTTAATACTATAGATTATACATATAAAAGAAGACTACGATATGTGCTCACATATATTTATATATAGTATTATGTACATAGAGTACAGCTTTTGCTTCTTTTTTTTTTTTTGTAAACATTTTAAAAAAATCCCCTGACAGATGAAAATTGCACAATGAGACAACTCATGGAATAGACACAATTTTAAATGACAGAAAGTTAATGAGGTAACAGCAGATATAATATTAAATTGCGTTATTGTCCGGTGTGACCCAGTTTGGGTCTATTATTGACATAATTCTATGCTAGTTAAGCAGTTGCATTAAGCACGTAAAATAATCAATTATATTACATTATTAACTTCCATGTAACATTTCAATAAATAGATAAATGCAAAACAAAATACTTTTTTTTAGCTTATACTCCATTCTGTTTGCAGCCTAAAACAGACCTCTCAGTAAATGAACATTTGTGCCATCAAATTGAGAGAGATGAAAATCTGCTGCTATGTGGACTGGCCCCTGGCCCAGGGTGGCATCTTACAAATCACTGCATTAACAGAGCTAATTAAACAGGCAATCTTTTAATGGCCCACTGCGGCGTCCATGCAAGACAGAGACTTCCATCTTGTCAATCTGCAAGCTCACACATTCGTTTAGATGATTGCAAACTGTCTCCTCAGCAGTCATTTCATGCTCGGCACAGTGTTTTCTCTCTCTGCCTAAATGCTGGAATTAAATAAATGGGTGATTGAGTCCTAATATAGTTGCTTGATTAGTTTAATTGTCTGAAATAGAGATGGAAATGCCTTAGTCAAGAATATGATAGTCTTTTGCATGAATTAACTCAATCAGATTCATTTATAATTCTGCATAGATATTTAACAAGAGGAAGCATGGTTTATACGGTCAAACTAAACGTGTTTTAGGACTAACTTAATGTGTGGCTGGAAGCACCGAACACAATGCGTATTTTATTTCAAAAAGGCTCATAAATCACCACTCTAGGTAAAACTGCTTCCGAAAATGCGAATGCAACTAAGTCAATTAAAATTGTGTCTCCCACATAAATGAAACTGAGGTCAGAGGGCAGCGTAAATATCTTCCCGATGTATGGAAAAAGGACATCAATTTAAATAGCTCAACAACACACAGCACAGAGTTATTGACTCCCATCTGGACATAATATGCTCTCTCCTCTCCTCAGAAAAGGTATAAACTATTTTGATTTAAAGCCTATTATATTCTATTATATAAAAATGTCACCACATAATATTATTAAGAGTGTATAATAAGTTTACAAAAGAAAGGACTTTGTACTTTGTATGTTTAACACACAGTGGAAATGTTTTCATGTCACACCTGTCTTGTTTTTCATTTTCAAATTGATACACACCAACAACACATTGTTCAAAGTCAGACATCATAAAAATGTAAAGAAAAATAAGCTTGAATAGAAAAAATTAAATCAAAATGTTATTTACAGTGCATGTTAAATCTTTTGAGCAACACTTGTATTCCATTCCCACAGAGGAGATTTTAGCTTTTGCATTTTGGTTTTTGGTAAACAATAGTTTGGATGTTTCAAGAAAACAAAGCCTTTTAAAAGTCCATTTTAAACACTTCTCCCAAATAAAATTTAGTTTGATACATGCTACTTAAATGGATGGTTCACCCAAAAATAAAAATTCTGTCATAATTTAATCACCCTCAAGTTGTTCCAAACCTGTATACGTTTCTTTATTTCTGCTGAACACAAAAGAAGATATTTTGAAGAATGGTGGTAACCAAACAATTGTCGGTAGCCATTGACTTCCATAGCATTTTTTCCGACTATGGAAGTCAATGGCTACCGGCAACTCTTTGGCTAACAACATTCTTCAAAATATCGTCTTTTGTGTCAAACAAAAAAGAAATTCATATACACCTAGGATGGCTTGAGGATTAGTAAATCATATGGTAATTTTCATTTTTGGCTGAACTATGCCTTTAAACTCCTGTTTGCTCTGGCACCTGCCCAGTTTTTTCCGTTGTACAGCTCCCTAAACAATTTTTTTGTTTTGCCATTTTCTTAGAGCCAAGTGAGCCTCATGCTGCATAGGGGAGCAAGGACACATTCGTTTAGGTGAAATATTATGTTGCGCTGTAGATTTCTCCCTACAAAGGTGGAAAAAAGCAATGCATCTAATCTATGTTTTACAATAGGCTGCTGTGATTTCACACTCACGGGAGAACGGTGTGTCTGGAGAGGCAGCCACAACAGCTATGGTAATAGACTGAGCAGAACGGCTGTGCCACGCGCCTGGCTGGCCTAGTGTATCTCCAAATGAGATCAGTGGTTATTGACTCAATGCTGTTATCTTTAATCTGTGGAGTAAATTACTTTGGATGCTGCCTCTCTACCCTGGTTTCTTTCCTCTTCTTCTATAACTCCACCCTTACAATTCTATTTGAGGGGTGCAGAGCTCTATTTACATGGCCGGTGTGCATGTGTGTGTGTGTGAGACACGAGGACATGATCAACGCCCTGAGGAACAAGGAAACGAGGGAGGCCCTATTTCACTGGGAGGATTACTGCCACCCCCAACTCTTTCTCTCTCATTCTTCCTCTCACTCTTCTCTAAAGGCCTGGCATGTCTTATCACAGGTCCTGTATAAAGTGCTGGGCCTCAGGGGAATGTCACCTTGGGGGAAAATCTCTCACCTTAGTGCAAAAGTATGGGATGATATTAGACTCAAAATGATTAATAGGTGCACGCACAATTATCCATGCACTGCATAAATTTTATACATGCATCTTACTAACCACAAACAAATGCCTTTCAATTTGAGTTTGTGGAATTCGGGATTAAATGATTGTGCAGCGATTTGTACAAATACAGTCATGTTTGCGAATAAAAACGTTCTGTTCTGAATTAATATATCATAAATTGCTCATGCAAAAAGGATTATGTGCATATGTGGATCAGGTGACACGCATACATTAATTGATGTCTAGTCGATCTTGTTCGGTTCATTTGGACTTTGATACTTCATTTTCGCAGTTTACAGCATTTCACGTCCCCCACACACACAACTACCAACAAACAAGGCCCAGTGCAATTCATTAACATGTACACTATTTGAAAAATTAGCAAATGTGCATCACTAGACTGAAACAAATGCTTTTCGTCCGGTGTCTGCAGAGTTAAGAATTACTTTAATGTGCAGCATTTTGTTCAAATAGAGACATATTTGTGAGTACAAATGTTATAGTTTGTATTAAAGTTTCATGATTTGTGCATGTAGTGATTAAAATGTGCATTTGTGGATCAGATGACACACTTGCATTCATTCACGTCTCTTCTGAGTTGATTCTATTTGATTAATTTGAATTTTAAGACTTTCGTTCCGCCCTTTTAGTCTTGTGCAATCCACACACACACAGCTGGCGATCCACGAGCAGCTGAGACACAGAAAATCAGCGACCACTAGATGCACTAGCCCCAGTCACATGTGCGCAGTACAGTTTTATAAGTGTTACTTTGTGTTTTCTTTGTTTCTTTTTGGTTTGGCTATTCTCCTCTACCCGTAGAAATATAATAAAGATGTTTTACTGAACTTGTTCTAACTTAACTTGTCTTAAGGTTTTGTTTTTTTTTTTTTACGCATGTAACCATGGTTCCCCGACGGAACGAGACGCTGCGTCGAGATCGCTTCGGGAACGCCCCTACGTGACCGCGTTCTGAAGCACATGTCAAATACGTCCAATGGAGCAGCGAGACGTCATTAGCTGGTTGAGACGCAGAGTTTAGCTCGATGAAGTACCGCCTGGAGTGCTGCCGGAAGTATGGCCTTGAGACGCAGCGTCTCGTTCTCTTCGGGTAACCATGGTTACATACGTAACGTGAGACGTTTCCCCTTTAGGAACTCGAGCTGCGTCGAGAATCGCTTTGGGAACGAGAATACCCACTGCGCCATACTACCAAGTTCCTGCCTGTGTGTGTATCTTGCGAGCACATCACGAAGAGAGAACTTGGGACCCTGGGGTAGATGCCAGGTACAGGTTGTAGAAGCGGACAAATGTGTGCGGAGAGGACCAGCCTGCTGCAGCACAAATGTCCTGCAAGGCTACACCCAAGTTGAAAGCCTTGGAGGCGCCATACTCCTGGTCGAGTGCGCTCTGGCCCCCATAGGCGACGGGAGGCCAGAGGACTCATAAGCTAGTGAGATAGCCTCGACCACCCACCTACTCATAGTCTGCTTGGTCACCGGAGATCCTTTCTTTGGTGGACCAAAAACAAACAAAAAGCTGATCTGCCTTACGCCACGGGCAGCTCTGTGTGCGTAAGCGTCCAGTGCTCGAACTGGACAGAGCAGATTAAGCCTTTCTTGGCCTACTTTCTAGAATGGAGGAGGAAAGAATGCCTGAAGTACTATGGGCCCTGGTGAAGAAGTGGTCACCTTAGGGACATACCCGGCCCTCGGGTAAGGAATGCCCTAACCATGCCTGGAGCAAATTCCAGGCACGAAACAGAAAGTGCCTGAAGATCCCCGATCCTTTTTAGTGAGGAAATAGCGAGGAGAAGATGGTCTTGAGCCTGAGCAACTTGCCGAACTCTTCTATGGGTTCCAAGGGGGCATTGCATAAGCCCTCCAGAACCCCAGCCAGGTCCCATGAGGGCACCTTAGTGCACTGTACCGGCCTCAGCCTCAGGGTGCCACGGAGGAAACGAGTGACAAGTGGGTGTCTTCCCAACGATTGACCACCCAGAAGGGCGTGGTAAACAGCTAAGGACGCCACGTATACCTTCAGAGTGGAGGGAGATAACCCTGCGGAGAATCGCTCCTGCAGAAACTCCAGAACTGTACAAATTGGTCGCTGTCCGCACCATGAAGCAAAAAGTTTCCACTTCAAGGCGTACTGTTTCCTAGTGGCGGGAGCTCTGGACTGGAGTATAGTCTCAACAACCTCATTTGAGAGACCAGATGCTAGGAGCTGTGTGCCCACAGCTTCCATAACTCCGGGCAGGGGTGAAGAAAGGTGCCCCCCTCCTGAGAGAGGAGGTCCCTCCTGATCGGAATCTCCAGCGGAGAGCCGTCGAGGAGGGACACCAAGTCCGAGAACCATACTCGGGCCGGCCAGAACGGGGCTACTAGCAACAGACGGACCCCATCCCGGCGTACCCTCTCCAGAACTCCTGGGAGCAGAGCGATCGGGGGAAAAGCGTACAGACGAAGCCTCGGCCACGTCTGCACCATGGCATCCAGCCCCAGTGGAGCTGGATGCGTGAGGGAGAACCAGAGCGGACAGTGTGTTGTTTCCTGCGACGCAAATAGATCCACTCCCGCCTGGACAAATTCTCTCCAAATGAGCTCCACCACCTCGGGGTGGAGCCTCCATCCCCCGGGCCTCAGCCCCTGTCTCGACAGGATATCTGCCCCCTGATTTAGATACCCAGGGATGTAAACTGCTTTTAGAGAGAGGAGCTTCCCCTGAGCCCTCAGAAGGATCTGGCACGCCAGCTTGTACAAGGGGCGCGAACGCAGACCCCCCTGCCGATTGATGTAGGAGACCACCGATGTGTTGTCTGTGCGGACAAGCACATGATGCCCCCTTAGGTCTGGAAGGAAGTGTGTCAGAGCTCGAAACACGGCCAGCATTCCCTGGCAGTTGATGTGCCAAAGAGATGATTGCCTTCCCACAGACCCTGGGCAGAGCGGCCACTCATGACCGCTCCCCAGCCTGTGAGAGAGGCATCCATCGTTAGCGTTACGCGACGACAAAGAGCCCCTAACATCGGGCCTTGAACCAGGAACCAACGTTTTTTCCACATGTCTAAGGCATGTAAGCATCGCCGCGTGACCTTGATCATGCGAAGCGGATTCCCCCTCGGGGAAAATCCCTTGGTTCTGAGCCACCACTGTAAGGGTCTCATGTACAGCAGGCCAAAATGTATACTGTTGGACACCGTTGCCATCAAACCCAACAGCCTCTGAAACGGTTTGTCAGTGAGTGACTGGCCTTCTCTTACTGTCGTGAGGATTGACTCGATTCGGGCAGGAGACAGACGTGCCTGCATTGAGGTTGAGTCCCACACCACGCCTAAATAAGTGGTTCTCTGTAGTGGAGAAAGAACACTCTTCTTGGCGTTTAGTCTTAACCCCAACATCCCCATTTGGGCGAGAACGACATCTCGATGCCGAGCCGCCATATGCTCCGATTGAGCTAGTATTAACCAAACGTCAATGTAATTGAGTATGCGGATGCCCTAGAGCCGCAGAGGGGCCAGTGCAGCGTCCACACACTTCGTTAAAGTACGGGGTGAGAGTGCTAGGCCGAAGGGAAGGACCTGATATGGTATGCGTCGCACCCCCCAGAAAGCAAACCTTATGAACTTCAGTGTTTAGGGAGGATGGAAACATTGAATAGCGTCTTGAGATCTATCGTAACAACCAGATCCTACATCCTCTGGTTTGGATACTAAAAAATCTGGGGGTGCTTGATAGTAAGCATCTTGAACCGAAGCCGTGGTGTGATAGCAGTTTGATAGCACGGTTCAGAAGACGGAGATCTAAGATCGGATGCAACCCCCCCATCCTTCTTCGGAACGATGAAGTAACGGCTGTAGAACCCAGACTCTCTCGAGAGAGGAGGAACACGTTCTATGGCCATCTTCCTCAAGAGAGTATCTACTTCTTGTTCCATTACCATAGCCTGCTCGGGGCCCACTAGTGTGGGGTTGACCCCGTTGAAACGAGGCGGACGAGAACCGAACTTGATTCTGTAACCTTCTCTACAATCTGCAAGACCCATTTTGAGACATTTGGCAGAAGTTTCCACGCTGCCAAAAAGATCTACTAAGGGAATCAGTCTCTCGAAATTGACCTCTGGTGTAATCAGAGCAGCTAGCTCGGTGCCCTGAAGCGGAGGACCGACAGGGAACGACGACCTGACTGCTGTCAGCAACCCGCACTTGAGTGGACGGACGCTCTCCTGTTCCGTACCGGGTTGCCGGGCGTCGCCTGGAATTTCGCTCGTCAGAGCTCCCTGAACTGAAGCACCGAGGGTGTCAGGGGTATCAATAAGCCTCCGTGAGAGGGCACTGAGGAGGATTGGGCACCGTACACTGAGGTGTTATCCATTCCTCCCTGCCCTCAAGGACCTGACAATGGTAGGACCATTTAGCCGAGGTCCTCTTAGACAAAATAACGGTCCGCAGATCCGTTTTCGGTCTAGAAGACCCCGACTGAGAGCATCACCCTGACCCGAGATCTTTCTGTGGAGGGGTGCGGGTGGCAACGCTCTGTTTTTGAGACTGGCGATATGAGGAGCTTGACGGCTTGGGCTGCTCCCGCTCAGCAGCCCCACCCCTGAGCAGGTCAGCCTGGTATCAGCTTGTGCCAGGTCAGCTTGTAACACCGCCATGGTGTGCAAACATGCGCCAGCCTGACCTGCCGCCGTATAAGCTTTCCCAACCAGACTCGATGTAAACCTAACGGGCCTGCTTCGGGGCCTTCAGGGACGATGCTGAGGATGGGGAGAGATAGCTCGCAAGCGTCTGCTCTACCACTGGCATCGCCCCATATACCTTATCATTCAGCCCCACAATGTTCTTTTGAATAATTCGAGACTGTGGGGCTGTATATACGGGATGAGTACGGTTTCTCCCACGTTCTTGACACCTCAGCATGGAGATCGGGGAAAAACGGAAGGCTCTTGTTGTGAAGGCTGTGATCTGGATTCAGAGAACGCGCGTCTAATTACTTTTAGGACGAGCGTCCTGTTTCTCGGCTGGCCAATTGATATTTAATTTGGTGACGTGCCGAATCCACCCCCATCAATCACTTTTAGGACGAGCGTCCTGTTTCTCGGCTGGCCAAACTATATTTTATTTTGGCTACTGCCTGAATCACACCTCATATGCGAGGGACTGTGGTGGCGAGTCCACAGTCTCCTCTGTCTCGACACTCATCACATCCACCTCCTCGGAGGAAGATAGATGAAGCGTTTGGCTCTCTCTCTCTCTGGCGGGAGGGGGGGGGAGAAACCGCAGCGTGGGCTTCCGAACACTGAGAGAGAGCCGCTGATCTAGCGGGTGAGGACCGAGAAAAGGACAAGCTCGTCTTGGATCCCTCCGCTAAATCCACCTGCGATTCCCACGACAACAGTCTGTGCTGTGCCTTGGCAACAGCGGGACCGCTGCCAGCGGTATCGTGAGCCTGGCCGCTGTCATCAAACGCAGTCAGGCGAGAGCGGAGCGTGCGCAGCGTGAGCAGCTCGCAGTGATGACAATCAGTTCCTCGAAAGCTGACCGTGCATGCTCCTAAACAAATAACACACAGATCGTGTGTATCCCCCGGTGCCAGATAGTGTGGGCAGGGAGGCACAGAACGTCTGTAATGCTGTTTGCTCGCCATAGATATTAGTTTAGACATTGATATATTCTTTTGAATGTTTGTGGACTGACAGACAACAGTAAATAAGACTGACCCATACACAGAGCGCTACTGAAGAGCAAAAGCTAACTTGCGCTCAGCCGGATGCACTTTTATACTTCCTGGCACTCACGTCAACCCACTCGTACGTCTGCGCTGCTCCATTGGACTGATTTACACGTCTTCAGAACGCGGTCACGGCAGGGCGTTCCCAAGCGATTCGAACGCAGCTCGAGTGCCTGAAGGGGACTGTCTTCTCACAAAATACTTATATGATCTTTCCCACAAGACTTTCGTGACGGTCCCATTGATTTTTTTTTCTTTTTTTGCTTTCTGTAATTCACGGCACCGTTGTCGGTTTATTCCTTCCTTGTAGCTATTATGAGAGGCTAAAATGTATGCCTAATGCATAATTGTGCGTGCATCCTATTAATCATTTTGGAGTCAATATAATCCCATACACAAGTGCTGTCTCCATCGAGAAAGAATGTTTAAGAGCATATATTCGTGGATATGTATAAAACAATATGATATCTATATTGAGAGCTTTCAAACATTTTACATTTTAAATTTTTCCAAAAAGATCAATCCAGGCAATTTTTTTTTAAAAGTTAATTAATGTCCGGTGAATTATTTGTATTATATTGATCAAAACTATATTATAATATATAATATAAATATATATATATACACACATACACACACAAACACAAAACTTTTGTGGTCGTAGGATTTTTTTAATTTTTATTAATATTTTCTTTCAGCAAGAATGCATTCAATTGATCAAATGTGACAGTAAAGACTTTTACATTATTACAAAATTTTTTTTCAAATAAATTCTGTTCTTTTGAACTTACTATTCATCAAATAATCCTGAAAAAAGTCAATTCTCACAAATATCTTCAGCAGCACAACTGTTTTCAACACTGATAGAAGAAATGTTCCTTGTTAATGTTTATCAGTCTAGTAGAACGATGTCTGGAGGTTCTTACACGGGGGGAAGACTGACTGAATGGTGCTGAAAATTCGGCTTTTAAAAGGACTTTTAAAGTAATGAAAATAAGAAACAATGGTAATGATATTTTACACCGATTTAGAATTTACTGTATTTTTGATTAAATAAACGCTTGGTGCACAGTAGAAACTTTTTTCAAAATCCTTACCAACCCCAAACTTTTGAATGGTTTGAATACATTTATTAATTCTTTCTGGAGATTATTTATATTGTATATATTTATTTTATTACTTAATTGATTAGATACATTTGACCCTTTCCTAATTGTTTCCCTACACTATAACTTAAATCTTCCCTCTCCTATTAGGAATTCTCTCTACATAAATTTTCGACTTGACCAATAATGTCCTGAAGATCTATGACTAGGTTGCATTCTCTCAATGCTTAAAATTTAACTCAACAGCAAATTAATACTGGACCATGTTGTTTAGAACATCATAACCGGTACTCTCTGAAAAGGGTGCAGTTTCCCAAGGGATGTGGGATGGTTTTTTATTTTCAATTTATAAATACATATAGTCTGTAATATCTCTGTATCTTTGTTAGCTAAAATTATATTAAAAATTATTTTAAGCGCACAGCGTCTTCCATATTAACATAAGCGTGATGGAGATTTCAGCAATGAGTGGTAATTGCTCCCCCTGTCATCTCTGTTGCTGCAGTGGGATTCTGGACATCTCATCAGCTAGAGGGTGCAACAGACCGTGTAGTGGGGAAATGTTCTCTTTTTCCACATTACCGCACTATGTTTATTTACAGAATGCTTTCTGAGCCGCTGAAGCGGCCTTGATTAAGTGTACGCTCTTTATGTGACATCTAACAGATTAAAACTGAAGGAAACCTTGCTGGAGGCCTTCCTTCATGAATATGTGCTTTGATACAGGCAGACGTGTTTGTATACAGGTTTTGTTAAAAATAGGAAATAAAAAGAACATTAACATAATATAATATATGTACTATACTTTTAGATTATGCTATTGTTAGAAATTGTATTGTTATTATTGCCTGTAAATAATAAAATGAAGAAACTGTATCCGGATTTGCTAATTTTATGGCTTTGTTAAAATAATATTAATACATTTTTTAAAATTATTATTATCTTTCCATTTTATGTGAATATAATACTATATTATTTTCGATTTTATTTTTTTTAATGTTATTGTTATTATTATTATTTCTGCTTTAACAAATATATAATAGATTATTTCCTAATTTTAATTTTTAACAATTTTTTATTTATAAATCATAACAATAATTATTGTAAACAAAAAAACCCCGGTAGACCAACATATAAAATCCCATAAAATGTATTTTTAGTCCATACGTGGCAATGGAATACTTTTGACCAAATATTATAAAAATAAATAAATTGACATCTCATTGACGTCCATCTCCCCAAATGACATACAATTGCAATCATACAGACAATAAATGTTCATTGAGTTATATAACAGTACGTCAAAGTGAAAGAGGGTGTGAGTGACAGAGAATTACTTGAAATGCTTCATGAAGGGTCCATGTAGCTAACTATCATTTTTAACACTACTAGAATATAATTTCGGTAAACAATCAAAGCCAGAGCTTTGCAAATGAATGTTTATATCCATATTTCCCTTTGATATTTACTGGAGAAAAAATAGTAAGGCTATATTAGTAGTTTACAGATAGCATATGCAAACCTTAGAGGTTTTTCTCTTCATATTTTAATGAATAGCAGTCACTTCTAATAAGTGGGTGTTCAGTGGGGCCTTTAATGCAAAGACTGCAAATATACGTATGCGAGTCTAGCGCTGCTGTTGTTTTGCTCAAGTTGCTCATTGCTGTGCCATTTAGTAAGGCAAATAAACTCACTTCCTGGCCCACTCCCTGTCCACATAAATCAGCTGAGCTCATGCCCATAAATCTACGGCGTGACTAAATGAGAAAACTCATTGGACAGCACCCCTCCGGCCCCCCTCCTCTCTGTCACTCAGCCCCTCCCCTACCGGACCACACATTTCAATACAAACAAAACAGATTCCAAATCAATAGCCAAGCAACAGAAATGCTGGATAACTACAGGTTGATAAGAAGAGCTTTAGCCCAAATGTGACTGTTCGGGGAAGGTTCGCTTATGACCCGGATGTGTTTTGCTCTTTTGAACGTAGAGGTGGTTGGGTTGTTTGTTTGTGTTTGTTTTCTTTTGTTTGTTTGTTTGTTTGTTTGGATTGATTCTCTCTCTAGTAGGGTGTGAAGCGACTGTAACCTCCTCTGTAAAGGCTAGCCTGCAACATCAAAGATGAAAAAACAAAAAGGACCCAATCAGTGTTAAATAGATTCTTTGGGGTGAACAGTGGTTGAAATTTTCTTCCCTTTTGTCTCATTTTGCTTATCGTTTTAAGTTTGGAATGAAATTACAATGTGAATTTTAACACAGGTGGGTGTCAGAGTTCAGAGCTTCATGGATCAACCGGGTAACGACTAAAACAGCCCAGTGTATTTCATCAGTCGCTCTGTATCGAACCTCTCCATCATGGCTGTCTCGCCCTCAGGTTGATCTGATTGGAGACATCTAACACGCACTACTTTCTCAGACCTCTTCTTAACCGGACTGCAGTAGTGCCCTACTCTGCTCTCGCCAAATACAAAAAACTTCAAAGGCTCTATGAGCCGTTCTCCTAAGCTTCGACCCTGTGGAACATACACATGCCTTAAACGTGGCATTAATTCTGTTCTAACAGAGAGCAAAGCAAACTAACTTTTTTTCCCACAACCCTCTGAGGGGCTCATTATTAAATACTTTTTACTTGTGATCTACTGGTCAAATATGATTTAATGATATTCATTTCATTCTCAGCAGGCTCAGTGCAATGAGTTCTGCTCATTTGAGTCGCAACCGGTTCGGTCCTGCCATCACTGAGAACTCTGAGTGCCCACTTCGGCCCCCCTGCGGCCCTCGTTTGACCAGAGGAGTGCCGAAGGATATTTGCTATGCCTAAACGTGGTAAATTGAAGTCTTGAGAAAGGGAGGAAAATTTGGGAAAAAAAAGAAAAGGAGGCAAAAAAAAGCAACACAGGCCACAGTTTTAATTAAGTAAATGAAGAGGGAAAAAATGGTCTTAATTAATGAAAGCTTTTAGCTAGCAGCTGCACCGGGGAATAGTACGGTTTTGAGAATCACACGGATGTCGACTTGGTAAATTCCAGTCATTTGTCTTAGGCAGAGTGTTTGTCCAATAAGCCTCATGGGCAGGGGGAGGTGGGTGCGATGGAATTTATTTTTTCTCTTTCTTTTTTCCCCGTCGTTCTTCCTCTGTCTCTCGCCTTTTCTTTAATCTCCCTCGGCACGCTGCTGCACGCGCTTGATGGTCGTTAATCTTGAGAAAAGTCCCGACCAACAGCCACAAAAAAACAAATCATAAAGAGTTTTCTCTTTTTGTGTTCAGATAGGAGTTTTAGAATTTTTCATCTTTGTTGTTAGCTGCAAAAGCTAGCTAAAAACAAACATTAACGGGATGATGATCCCCACATTTGCTGATATGCAAAGGACAGTGTCTCATTGGAAGGTCTAATCGAGTGTCAGTACGCTGGATTACCCGAATGCATTTAATGAGATACAAAGTGCCCAGGATCCATCTTGACAAACTGTCACATACACATATATCAGCTGATGAGTCTCTGAATATATAAACATATATCTATACTCCTGACATTAATAATGCAAATGTGAACAGGGTCCAAAATTAACACTTTCCAAGCACCAAATTTAAGCATAAATTGGCTTTGGCGAGAAAATAAAACACTTCGGCAGTTGGCCACTAGCAATCTGTTAGAATGGTTCCTGATGTAGCTGAAGAAAGCGATTAAAATCAAAAAGGTACTATCATCTACCAATAATGTTAAATTTTTTCCCGTAGTAATACTGGGATATGTTTTTGGTCTCCACAGCTATATACAGTGGGTACGGAAAGTATTCAGACCCCCTTACATTTTTCACTCTTTGTTATATTGCAGCCATTTGCTAAAATCATTTAAGTTAATTTTTTTTCCTCATTAATGTACACACAGCACCCCATATGGACAGAAAAACACAGAATTGTTGACATTTTTGCAGATTTATTAAAAAAGAAAAACTGAAATATCACATGGTCCTAAGTATTCAGACCCTTTGCTGTGACACTCGTATATTTAACTCGGGTGCTGTCCATTTTTTTCTGATCATCCTTGAGATGGTTCTATCCTTCATTTGAGTCCAGCTGTGTTTGTTTATACTGATTGGACTTGATTAGGAAGCCACACACCTGTCTATATAAGACCGTACAGCTCACAGTGCATGTCAGAGCAAAATGAGAATCATGAGGTCAAAGGACGCCTGAAGAGCTCAGAGACAGATTTGTGGCAAGGCACAGATATGGCCAAGGTTACAAAAAAAATTTCTGTTGCACTTAAGGTTCCTAAGAGCACAGTTCCCTCTTTAATCCTTAAATGGAAGACGTTTGGGTTGACCAGAACCCTTCCTAGAGCTGGCAAACTGAGCTATCGGGGGAGAAGAGCCTTGTGAGAGAGGTAAAGAAGAACCCAAAAAAATCACTGTGGCTGAGCTCCAGAGATGAAGTCGGGAGATGGGAGAAAGTCAACCATCACTTCAGCCCTCCACCAGTCGAGGCTTTATTGCAGAGTGGCCCGACGGAAGCCTCTCCTCAGTGCAAGACACATGAAAGCCCGCATGGATTTTGCTAAAAAACACCTGAAGGACTCCTAGATGGTGAGAAATAAGATTATCTGGTTTGATGAGACCAAGATAGAACTTTTTTTGGCCTTAATTCTAAGTGGTATGTGTGTAGAAAACCAGGCACTGCTCATCACCTTTCCAATACAGTCCCAACAGTGAAGCATGGTGGTGGCAGTATCATTCTGTGGGGGTGTTTTTCAGCTGCCGGGACAGGACGACTGGTTGCAATCAAAGGAAAGATGAATGCGGCCAAGTACAGGGATCTCCTGGATGAAAACCTTCTCCAGAGTGCTTAGGACCTCAGACTGGGCCGAAGGTTTCCTTCCAACAAGACAATGACCCTAAGCACTCAGCTAAAATAACGAAGGAGTGGCTTGACAACAACTCTGTGTCTGTTCTTGAATGGTCCAGCCAGAGCCCTGACTTAAACCCATTGAGCATCTCTGGAGAGACCTAAAAAAATGGCTGTCCACCAACGTTTACATCAAACCTGACAGAACTGGAGAGGATCTGCAAGGAGGAATGGCAGAGTATCCCCAAATCCAGGTGTGAAAAACTTTTTTCCAAAAAGACTCATGGCTGTATTAAATCAAAAGGGTGCTTCTACTAAATACCTGAGCAAATGGTCTGAATACTTAGGGCCATGTGATATTTCAGTTTTTTTTTTAATAAATCTGCAAAAATTTCAATAATTCTGTGTTTTTCTGTCAATTTGGTGTGCTGTGTGTACATTAATGAGAAAAAAAAATTTACTTTTTGATTTTAGCAAATGGCTGCAATATACAAAGAGTGAAAAATTTAAGGGGTCTGAATACTTTCCGTACCCAATGTAGATATATATATATAATATATAAGATGATATATTATACATACAGTATAATGTATGCTATAAATAACCAACTTATGGCTGGTCATTTTGGACCTGAATATGATTATCATCACGTAGAATATTAAGGACTTTAGACACCCCAACTACATATCTTCAGCTCATAGTACATGCTTCATTCAATATGATAATATTTACAATTATTCTATTCATAATTCAATTACATTTAACAGAATGTACAGTGATATCTTTCAGCATCATTATGGTTGCACTGGGCTCTGCCTTGTATGTTGTTGGCGTGCTTGAGTCTGTGTAATGTTAGGGCATGGATGAATGTTTCATGCATCACGTTTCTAGACTCACCATAGTGCCCACGCTGTACGTGGCTGCAGGTCCAATCGTGTGGTGATAAGGGTCTGCTGTTGCATAGACTCTGCCATAGCTACAGGGAAAGGAAGAAACGGAGAGGGCATTGAAGCTTCGAGAAGACCGTATGCACCAGTGAACACTGTTCATTTGAACTAGATCCATTATCACTACACCCTTCCTCCCTCTCTCTTGCCCTCTCTTTCTTTCTGTCTGATAAAAATGCAATCACTGGCCTGCCATAAATACACGGTATAAAGGTAAGTGTGTTAAAAGTGATAGGTGCTCTGTTATTGTTTTGGAGTAAAAGTATTTTATCTTATGAGCATGTGGTAAAAGTTATATTGGTCAGAGAGGGACAAGCCACTGAAAAAACTCAGCAGAGTAGAAAAGAGAAGAAAATGGGAAACAGAAATGAAGAACCAACAGCAGCATTGCAGGCTCATTTCTACCATGCAGTACACTCCTATGTCCCTATCATACTGGATAATTTATTAAACTCACAATTTTAAAAGATGGAAATTATGTTAGTATTCTTTTATCACAAAATCACAATTGAGTGAACATTTGGGTGAATCTAAAACAATGTTATTACCTTTGTTAGAGTGTATGTTGCCACTTTTTAAATAAATCTTTTATTTTTTTAATAAAAAACAATTTTTTCATTCCTCTAATCAAAATGTTCTGTAATTGTTTTTCTTATGTTCTCAACATCACTTTCCATGTCATAATTTATATAATTTATTTTCCATGTTATAATCCCTTTAAACCATCAAAAGCAACTTCCTTATTGACATCATCCTCCAGGAAGTGACACAAATTTGGTGGAAAAAGCAAAAGCACAAAAATCAATAATTCCTAGCAATGGATTTGATAAATTCGGCGATGGTTTATGCTATTCATTAACATTCTTATTTGAAAAATAATTACTGAAATATGTATAATTTAAAATGTCAAACAAAAATATGTGAATTCGGTTAGTTTCCATGCTTGTGTAAGCAAGTAAATAATCAAGTTTTAATAATTAAATAAATACATTTCCTATAAATATTTCCTTAAATGGCAACATTAGCAAATTCAAACTTTAAAAGTTACAAAGTTCTAAAGGTAATGCAAAACAGAAAGGACCCAGCAAGGAAAGAGATGTAGGGATGGTTTGGATTTTGTGTTGTTGTGCGTGTGCATTAAAAAAGCGAGTGAAGGAGGCAGAGAGTTTATGTTCACAGCTCTCTTTATCCTTTTCATGCTCCTTTGCCCTCTCTTGTTTACCAAGGCTGCACTGTAAAGAGGCACAGGGCTGGTGGCGGCGGAGGCGTTCTCTGACTCTTTTCATTGGTACCGATTTGGAACTAATTCCTCCAAGATGGGCCTTACTTCTTCCTTTATTTATTTATTAACCTCCAACACTTCCCTTCTTTATTTGTTGACTTTCCCTACAAACACACGCTTGCAAATGAGGGCCTGTGGGGAGCAGATAAGGCAGGCCGAGCCGGGTGCCGGGTGCCGAGTGCACAGACTGAGAGAGGAGAAAAGAGGAGAGAGGGGGGAAATCCTGGGCCCAGACATGCTATTACATATGGAAATACTATCGGATCTGACCAGGTTTTGGTCGGCTGGGATTATTACAACATCAAAGGTCAGGCCAGCTCAGTGGAGTGAGAGAGCCGAGTGGAGGGGATTTTAACTGCTTGTGACAGACAGTACAGACGAGGGTGGCTGGGAATCCCCGTAACACCACAGCTGGGTCGGGCTACTTAACCTGCAGCTTAATCGGGCAGCGGGAATGACCCACTCCAAAGTAAACCTGGATAGCTAGTTCCAGCCGTACTAAACAAGAGTGATTTTTCTCCTTTAAAATGGTTTCCGTTAGATAATTAAGGGATGGTTCACTAAAAATGAAAATTCTGTCATTTACTCATCCTCTGTGACTTTCTTTCTTCTGCAGAACACAAAAGAATATATTGAAGTGTTAAAAAATATTTTTAATATGTCAAAGAAAGGAGTTGATGGTGTGGTTAGTTTTACAAGTTAAACCTAATCAGTAATATTGGAATGGCGACGATGATTTGTCGCACAAGATACAAGTATGGTGGCAAATGGTTGTTTAATATGAATATGTGGTGGTTATTTTGCGTTGGTATGGTAAGCATTTGGGTGCATTGTGAATTTTACTAGCTATTTCTTTGTGAAAATTGTTTCTACACCATTTTTTTTTATGTGTGTGAAAAATGTGTGTGAGTTGGTGACTATTTACTTCCATTGTATGGACAAAAAAAATACATTTTTCAAAATATCTTCCTTTATGTTCCACAGAAGAAAAATGTTTACTGGTTTGGAACAACATTATATGAAACATAAAATGATTCACAAAAATGAGTCATTTTTGTGTTAACTATCCCTTTAACAATATTTATTTTTTTAATTGAAAATATTTTTTTCTAACGGACAGGATTGGCTAATCGCACTGGTTTTTGCATCATACCTGCTGATTAGCTCCCATTCCCAACATGTGAACCGCTTCTTAGAATCGGAGGAAAGACAAAAGAAGATATTTAGCAATAAAGTATCAGGCAGTTGTTGCTTGGGTTTTATACAATGAAATTCAGTGGGTACGCTAGATATTGGGTTGTGTTGAACTTACACTGAATGGGTGTGGATACGCTGAACAAGTGTGTGCGCGGCACCGTTGGAAACAGGTGAAAATTATTCAAATGGATCTTTTCGTTGTGTAGTGGAGTGTTCGAGTCGCAGAGGAATGAGGTAGGGAAAGGAAAGGTCATGATCGCTGCCGAGTGAACGGACTGGAAAATGAGATGGATAACAAGAATTAATCACTCTGGTGAAAGAATGGGGACGTGAGGTATGAGGTCATGGGTTGATGTTATGTCATCTTAAACACTTACTTTTTTAAACCCTCCACCCGGACATATCAAATGTAGCCATGCGTAACGCAGTAGAGCTGGACGTATGTGAAAGGCAAGAAGAGCTGAAACGTAAGAGGGAAGAGCAGCAGAGTGCAGAAAGGGTGGAGAGTAGAAAATGGAGGGGAGAGCGGATGGCGAGAAGAAAGACCTAGAGGGGCTATTAGACGCGGAGGGAAGGGGGCTGAAATAAGTGCGGTGGAATGCCAGTCTTGTCACCTGCTCTGATGTGGATCTGTGCTTGGCTCTGATAAATCTTACATTATCTGGGCTCTTCAGGCTGGCAGGCAGGGCCGTGCCTTATCGGCACTGACACGCTCAATCTTGCCTAGATTAAACCAGTGCCTGGCCTGATCGCACACCTACGCTCTTCCCACACACACCACACGAAACGACACACAAACCACACACACACACACACACACACACACAAACACCCACACACACCCACACACACACACACACACACACAACCCTGCTGGCCTGAAGGGAGTAAGCTAAGTGGTTACGGAAAATCAGGTTGAATTCAAGTTCAAAGGGCGAGAGTGTATCAAAGATAGGGAAGCAAAGTCTAAACGATCTAATTTAACCCAGTTTAATCAGAGAGCAGATCTGTAAAGATATCAGGGATCCGGGTGGCGTGTTCTTCGCACTCAACGATATTACAGTTAATAGTTGAAGTGATAAGGCCGGAACGCTATACAATATAAAGTGTGCGGGTTGGAGCGGACGACGATGGCCATTATTCTTTGAAATCAGAGAAAGGTTAATGTTTTTAATCTTAATATGTCAAATAATGAGGTAAGACCCAATGAATGGCTTGATAAATGCATTTTTTTTATTACAGTATATTGACATTTCTTTTTGAAACAGGGCAGGACTTTTTTTTATCTAAAAGCACTTATATACTTTGTATAAACATCCATTTATACTGTGTGAGATAAAATATTAAGTACAATATAATAAAGAAAAATAAATAAATGTTTATTTCCAAGACTAAATAAATGGCTTTTTATACTCTCACTGTGTGGAAACCAAAGCAAAGTCATTGTCTACATTACATTTTTTTTATTTTTCTTCTTACTTTTTAAAACTAGGGCCGTTTTTAAAAAGCAGAATGAAAGAATGGCCACAGCCATATCACCCTGCAGCCCAAGACTGCCCACTGAAGCTAAGCAGGGTTGAGCCAGGTCAGTGCTCTGGAATGTGAGAACGGCACCTCCTGTGGCACTGAGGCCAGCGGGGGTGCTCACCCTGTGGTCTGTGTGGGGCGGGACACTTATGACGAACTGTGTAGAAAAAAAGCACCGTCTTTCAGATGAGACATTAAACCGAGGTTCTGACTCTCTGGGGGTCATAAAATATCCACATGAAGGGCCACTAGTTGGGCACTCGTAGTGAGAGAGTAAGGGGTGTAACCCCAGTTGTCTTGGCAGAAAATGTCGCCTCCACGGGCGTCGCCCATCCACGTTCGGATTTGGCCACTCTATTGGACTCTGCATTCTGCGCTCGCTCGACCGTGTTAGCGTTGGGGGTGGCGGGAGGAGTGCACTGGCGCTGTTGTCCTGTGGATGCTGCACACTGGTGGGCCGGTTGAGGGACTTTCAACCAAGAGGTGAGCCAGGCCGCATGATTGTAAAGCGCTTGGGTCAAGCGGTAAAACAATACACAATGAAATCGCTAATAATGGACGATATTATATGCGATTCAATAGCGACATTCTAAATTGGTTTAGAAGCATAAAAAACATTGTTTTAAACATTAAAGATAAGGTAACCAAAATGAGGCGAACTTTGTCCAGCCCCCAAAAAAAATAGATAAATGTTTGTTTTTTGCGTGAAAATCAATAAATGTGTGAAGTTTTCCTGCAAGCCTCAAATGATGTCCATTAGTAATTAAGGGATGGTTCACTGTTTAGCATCTCAGAAAATTCTCAAAAAACAACATTATTTAGATGCATACTAAACTAATATACATAGCCACAAATTACCAGTATTGAATAGATGGGGTCTTTTAAGCATCAACCAATTAACAAAAGACAAACAGAAAGCCCAAGACTCTTACCTGTCACTGTAGGCCGCGCAGCTGGCTGCGGCTGGTTGGCTTCGGGATGCCTGCATAGCAACCAGTCAATTACATAAGAGAGCTATACCGTCAGGACACATGCAAACAGCAGGGCATCAGTGACTGAAATTTTGGAGAACCGCCGATTGTCGGTGCCACAATTAAAAATGACTGGCCTGGTAGTCATGACATAAACTGTCGATCTTTTAACAGATCCGAGCAATGCAGGCTGGTAGAATCCAGACCAGATAAAGCTCAGTTACAACCTTAAGAGTGCTGCTGAAAGGCCCTGTCAATGCTCACTAAAATGAATGCTGAGTGATTTAGGTGGTATTTAGTTTGCCAATACAGCTTTTTGTAAAGCCTTTTTGTTTAATGGGGAATTGTCAGATTGACTGCATTAGCTCTTCATATAGATCTCGGCACAGATGCCTAACAGCCCGAGTCCAAAAGTGAACCATCTGAGATTCTTCACTTATCTACACTGAGTGCACCAATAGCGGTGCAACCAACGACTTGTCTTCCCAGTGAGCATCAATCCCATCAATTGAAATGGCAGAGCTGGGCAACTATCGATCAGCATGGTAAGTGGCAATCTGGTATAAACAATTACAATCAGTCAATGTTTGCTTACTGCGAATGAACCAAATGGAAGATTTGGCTGAAGCTATTGAAGGGGTCTTTTAATTAATGTGGCTGGCCAACACGAGTCTCCTGGCTCGATGCCCAGGGGAGCGGTCTTGACACACACAACGTGCTCATCCGTGGCTGGAGAACGGCACACGATAACACTAAATATTGCTTGTATAAGCATTAGATGACATCCGACAAAGCTATTAATTGCTGCATTCAAGCTAACTATTAATAGCTGTGTTGTAAGCAGCATCAAATGACATTAGCCGAGATTGTTAGCCGCAACAACCAAGCGTCATCTGCTAGTCTTCTCGGGGTGATGTTTTGTGAACGCTTACACTCCAAACATGCCAAGCTTTAAACGACAGGGAATGTATTTGCTGTAAGCGAGTATCTAAGTGGCTGGGGTGTCTATTGAAGTGTCTGTTTTAATGAAACGCAGTTCTGCTCTTTGTTATTTTAGCTCGCTGACATCACTGGTACATTATGTGAATAATCGCGGTGCCAGAGCGCGTGCAGGACTGAGGCATCGCAGATACAGGACTGCACGCTGAATTATAGATGCTCTCATTTATTTTTCAGCTCGGGATTAATGTCCGGTGCTACTCTGCTAAGATCAAATGTTTAGCTACTGGAGTCGAAGAAAAATCAGGTCACAGAAGATTGTGTACATGAATACTTTAGAAGTTACAGCTTCCTAATTCCGGTGGTTTCACCGGCTTACACAGATGGATTTAAAGGGATAGATCAACCCTATACGATATTTATGTCATTATTTACATTATTGTCATTTTGTTCCAAACCTGTTTTGCTGTTTGCTGTGGAAAGCAAAATAAATAAATAAATAAATAAAAATGTAAGTGGTTGATCTATCCCTTTAAATTCTTTTTCAAGATTTTGACCATTGCCTGCCATAAAAACACTGTAAATTCTCAAGCTTGACATCATGGCATTCGGTTACGAAATATTTGAAAACCAGTAATGTTTAAGGTTACTGATGTCCAACCTGCTCCATAAAAGACATATTTGAGATTCACAGCGGAGTCGAATAAAATCAGTGAATAATTACTTATTTCTTAATCTTTTCATTACGCAAAGCTATTGTATCACTTTGTAAGGCTTATACAGTACCGTTTAAAAGTAAATATTTTTCAATATTTTTGCAAATTAAAAGACCTTTTAAGTAATGTAATTCCTGTGATGGCAAAGCTGAATTTTCAGCAGCTATTACTCCAGTCTTAAGTGTCGCATGATCTTTGAAAAATCATTCTAATATGCTGATTTGGTGCTCCAGAAACATTTATTATCAATGTTGAAAACAGTTGTGCTCCTTCACATTTTTGTGGAAACCGACCGTGATACATTTTTTCAGGATTCTGACAAAACTGCATTTAGAAACTGCATTTATTTGAAATAGAAACCTATGTAACATTATAATTATTTACATACTTTTGATCAATTTAATGCATCCTAGCTGAATAAAAGTATTAATATTATTATTATTATTTTTTTAAATCTTACTGACCCAAGACTTTTGAACGGTAGTGTATATATTGAACATGAGTCTTAAGGACTACATTAACAGTGCTCTTTTAGAGTTTTTTAGCACCTGATCAATATAAACGTTCATTGTATGTAAAGAAAACTTCAATTGGTTATATGGTGAAGATCTATTAAATATTCAACAGACAGGTTTGGAATGACATGAGAACGAGTAATCTTTATTTGAACTATTCCTTTATAAATTATCTAAACTTTAGGTTACTTGAAAAGTTAATGGGGTGGTCCATAGAGATGGATTCTGACTTTATTGGCAAGCAAAAATGTGCTACGTGCATTCTTCAAAATCTGTTCGACTATGAGATCTATCTGGGACTGTAGCCACGGACCTGGCTACCAGTTTGCAAACTTGGCGGCAAACATACTATTGTGCGTGCCAGGTAAAGGCATCGCAGTTATGTCCACGTTCATTTGATTTGTCTTGTTTTAGATCTAAATGTTGAATTAATTTCCATTTTTCATGCAGTGAAATAATCCTGGGAAAGGGAGGCACACTCTCTGATCACCTGACTGACTAATATGTTCTGAAGGCTTGTCAAAAACAATAGGGCCTGGGCACAATCTTGGGCTGTAGCGTGAGGCCTTTGGGCTGTATATTAATGGAAGCCGAGGGAAAGGCGGATCAAACGCGTGCCATAAATTAAAACAAAAACACTGTAACGTCGACTTCATCAACTTGATCAGACATGATTTTGCACCCACTAAGAGCAAAACCAGGCAGCAGTGGAGATAAAATGTGGAAGAATGAGTCGTTAAGTGCGTAGGGGGGTTTGTTTTTGGTTCATTCCACACTGTACATGTTAGAATTATCCTAAAATCCATAGCGATCAACTACAGCCTTCAAAGGAAGCCAAGTTGGAAGTGGTTGAGCCATGTGTGATTTCACTGTGCCATGTATGCACAAGGGCCGCCAACAAGGCTTTTAGTACACCACAAACGGCCATCCTGGTGGATTTGCACATGGTAACCTGAGCTGACCCTTGGCCTTATGAAAGATTCAGCAGCAGCTGTTCAGGTTAGGCTCAGCGAACGTGAGCAACGCGAGCGCCATGTCCTCAACATTGTATTCAACCCTTCCTTCTTTTACAGAAACAGTGGAAAAAGCAAAACGAGTATACTCACATAGATCTCAGCACCGTAGAAGCCATCTTGGTAAACCACACTGCAAAAACACAACAAGAAATAACAAAACACAATACATCAATGCCGAACATCCACAGAGTTTCTTTGTGCTGTATAGAAAAGATTATGCAGCGATGCAATCATTGGGCAGACAAAACAATGCACTCCAGACTGTGTGGAAGGGAAAAAAATTTGCAGATTAGGAAAGACGGACATTTTCTGTGCTTAGAGAAAAACAATGTTGCTTTATAATGGGCTTTTCTCTGTCTTGTCACTGGGGAAAACCGGTAGGGCTCGCCATTAGAGTGTAACACACTTTATAGCCATCAAGCGGTCATGTTGCAGGTTAAGGCTGTAGCACATATAATGTGAAAATGGCCCTTTGATAACAGTGTTTTAAGTGTTGAATTTTACCTAATAACATCCTCAGGCTTGGACGGAAAGAAAGAGAGCCATTTGTAGATAGTATATGTGCATGTTTTGGGTGAAGGGTTACTCACGCTCCGTAAGCAGGAATGGGAGGGGGTGGAGGCACGGCGCGGAACGTGTTGTAGACGGCACGACCTCTGCCTCTCAAGTGGGCGCCCCTGTAAGCCACCGACGCCCCTGTAGTCGGATAGGGGAAGCCTGTCACTGGAAGAAAAGGAGAGAAGAAAGAAGTTGACATAAGCTTTTGCTTCTAAGAGGCGCACCTGTCACCACCAATCAGCTTTCAGTTGGTAGTGTGACAACAGACTGTCATCCTAAAATGTGATGCTGTAAAACAACTCCGATGGATGTCAAGCGGTGCGTCATGTTGGCACAAAACATCAAGCATGGCAGCATGATACAGCCAGTGATTCTCAACTGGTTTTGCTTCAGGACCCAAATTTGTGGCAACCTGATACAGTTAAAAGTGTGTTTATCCTACAAAGGTAAAACAAAAATGTCCTTCAAAATCAAATTGTGATATTTTTTAAAGGTGCACTATTGAATTCTGAGATTTCTGACGACATCTGTGGTTGAAACATAAAATTGCAAGTTACTTGTGGAAGCGAATACACAATTAATTAGCTTCATGTTATGGCAGATAATTGATAAACAATCAATATTGAAATTACATTAAAACATTACATTACATTAAATTAAAATATATAAAATTAGTATATTAATAATAATTAAATAACAAAAATATATTTACAAATATTAAAAAATTAAATTATATTAAGTTAACTAAATATTAACATATGACAACTAGGGAATCTGGGCTACTGTCAACATCTGTGGCTGGAAACATAAATTACTTATTAAAACTTCTGGCTGATACGATAAGCAGACAATATTTCAGTTAATGAAAGATAATGGAAAAATGATGATATTAAAATAATATTCAAAAAAATATACATTAACATATTTAAAATTATACTAAATTAATAAAAAACTTAAAAAAATAAATACATTAAAATTAATAAAAATATTAAATATTAAAAATATGATTAATATTAAAATGCTAAAATGGGTTACTGAAAAGGCCAATGTAAACCTATATAGGAATTTTAGGCATGACAACATTATAATGTACTGTATGAAAAATGGATATCCATTTAGAGATTTGCTAAAGATTACATTTAACTGAATTATGAAATATTTTAAATTTTGACCTTAAGTGATCATTACGTGATGGCAAAGGTAATCTAAAAAAAAAAAACTCTAATACCAACTTCTGTGCCATCAAGTGTGGCACAGAAATATTGTGCATCTGACTCAATAATTTATTTTTTCAAGAAAAATTAAATGAGAGCATACCCAACAATATGCAAAATTCTTAAAAAATGATCTACTCCAAATGTGAAGCACTGCATAAACTAAACTAAAATGTCCAGCCTTTCCCAGCTGATTATTAAGCATTAATCTGAGAGCTTGGAGAACGAAACGGTAAGGCATTCCTGTCTGGGGAAGCCTCTCTATGGTGGTTATCTCTGAAACCTTGAGCGTGGGGTGTGTGTGAGAGCGTCTGGCTGCTCTCCTGCTCTGGAGGGGTGTGTGCGAGGCAGGGGAGATGGTAGGTTGTTGTAGGTGAGACACAAGGTGCTGGCACGTGGGGCTGAGAGAGCAGATGGAGAGGATTGTTTAGAGATGCAATCACAGGCCGGTGCCATCCCTCATCTCTCTCCCCCCACACACACTTCCCCAGCCTCACGCCACCACTGGGGCCAGACCCAGCCTGGAGGAGAGCAGGGACAACTCAGGGTCAAGACTGGGGGAGGTGGCAGAGAGTTGAGAGACAGAGAGAGAGAATCAGGCTTTATGCATGTTAAGGAAACATACACGGATGTGAAAGTGAAACAGACAGAATGAAACTTGAAACAGCGTGTGTAACAATAAATTGGTGAAAACATGTCCAGGTCACATTTCACACAGTCTTGGCCACAGACACCCACTGACTGCCCGCAATCCATTAGATGGATATTGCACATAAAAAATGGAATGCTCTTTTTCAATCTCACAAGCTCTAATCTGACTGGCGGACTTTAAGTTTATAAAAATAATTTTTTTAATCAGTCTAATTTCTGACACTTTACCCCAAAATCTAAAGAAAAAAAATAATATATATAATATATATCTGGATAAGTATTATAATATATTATATAAATATAATTTTATATTATATAACATAATAATAAAATTTTTGCTTTGTCATTTTTTCTTCATAGATGTTGAATCCATGTTTTACTTAATGAGTATGTTTACTTCATTTTTCATTGAATTCAGCATTAATTAATAGCAGTATAGCAAGTACTATTTATTTTTAATAAGAATGAGATTTCCGGTATTACAAAGAATTCAAAGGAAAATGCAAAAGTTGTGTCATTTTGGGGTGAAACACGACCAAAGATAAAAGAATGCAGGCATATCCAAAAAATAGCTTGACTGTGAAGGAGCTGGATGTTGGAAAACATTACTCTCTATTCAAAACCTGTTTATTGGAATTTTCTAAGTGTGCAGTTCCATTTATTTGCATGTCATTTTTGTGAAATATGACCTGGCTAAGTTCTTGAAAGGTTTGAGAGTGTGAGATTCACCCAAATAAAACTAAACTGAGAGAACGAGACATTAGAAAAACATATTTGAGAATTACAGAAAAACCTACACAATAAACAAAAGAGAAGACCAGGAAAAGAGTAAAAAAAGTGAAAGCAAGTGCATGTTACACCCAAGCCTCTCTTTAACCTTCACTGAGTATGGGCCTGATGAGTCAATGACAGCACCATAATTACCCATAGTACTGTGCAAGCAAAACACAGCCCAGCAGTGCGGCCCACTGAGCTCTCTTTCTCATTTATGCACCAATGACACTATCGCTGTCTATCCTGCGTCTCAGAGGAGCAGGACAGCCCTCTTCAGTTATTTCATGCCCCCAAACAGAACCTGCGCCTCCTCCTGATCATTACTGTACAGACATCAGCCAAGCAGCACTCAGTTAATAGTCAATATGTGTCAAAGTTACCACTTTTAATGAGGTCAGCTGGGTTTATTTTGAGCACATATATGTACGTCTATATATTTAGCACACTGCCTTGGTGTAAAGACTTCTTCGATTCACATTCAGCAAACTTTTGGCCCTAGGGTTTGCAATAATTTCTGGTATAATTTCCCGTTGACTCCGGTATCTGGTCTCAGACAAACAAACAAACAAACAAACAATAAAATCTCTTGTATGAACACAGCAATCAGCGGTGGAGAGGTACGGCGCGGCCCTTCATCAGAAGTAAAAGAAAGACAGATGGCTGAAGGTAAGGCGCTTGCTCTTTCGTTTTGATATAGCGCAGAGCTGTTGACATTTTAATTTGTCCCTTTTCAGCTATAGAGTCGGTGTTAATATGCCAAACAGTGGTCGTCTCTGATATATGCCAGGCCATGGTCAATTTATCCCGAATTCCAGTCATGGGCAATGCTCTTATATTTTCTTTGATTTTGTGTGTGTACATTATGTGTGCCATGACGTACATAAATGTAATCTCATAATGAGCTATGGGTCTGCATGCAGCACCGATTTAATAATAAGCCATAAATCATTCCAGCCACTTATGACACAAGCCTATGAAACACACAACGGCAAAAGTGTACATGAGCATAAATCCTTGTAGCCCTCGTGCGCTCCTGTTATTTCAACACAAGAGAAGGTGGAGAGGGTTGAAACCATTCACATCTGCACATCTATAGTTTAAACCGATAAGGACGCTGACACACTTCTGCATTTATCTGGGTTTACACAGGGGTATCTCTAGTGCTGGAAAGCATCCTATTGGGCTGTTTGGATGAAGGTGTGGGGGCAATTACATCCCCTACCCCTTTGGGACTCTTTCATTTACTGCAAGACTGGTTCCTTTAATATGGTGCACCTGGAAATCGCCAGGTGAGGGCCTCTCTCAGTCTGTGTGCTATTGTGAAATGTCTTTAAATAATCAGACCACCGATAAACCCCTATCATGAAGAAAATTACACCATTGCTAGATTAAAGGGAGTTTTTTTCCTCCCCCGATACTTCTAATATTGTAATTAGACTGCTTAATTTCAGTTATGGATCTATTTGAGTAGTTTTGTAATTGAAAAAGCACAAAATGCCCACAATGCATTTCAGCTCTTTTAAAGGAGTGCACACACATAGGTGCACCATTAAGTGCATCAATATAAGGCCCCAAATGTACTCTCTGCAACGGAGATGTGAATGCTTGAATATAATTAATACTTTTATACTTCAAGTTGTTGTGTTTTTGGAGTGTAGTTGTGGTAATAAACTTAGGGGGCGCTAAAGTTACCTTTAAAAGTCTATGCCACAGAGTGCTGCAGGGATTACGTTTTTTTTTTTTTTGTAGAACACTCTACAAGGTTCCCTCTACAAAAAAAAAAAAAAGATTTTTCCATTGTTTTTTGAAATATTGCAGAAAATAAGCTCTGGGATCATCAAAAGTTTATGACCATTACAAGGTTTGTTCATCAACAATTTTATTTTTACAAATGAATGCAACTTTTATGAATTTTGAAGCCTAAACACAATCACAGGTAAAAGCTATAAGTAAGAAAAAAGATCTTTATCTAAAATCTGCAAACTGGAAAGTTAGAGTTAGAATAGTTTACAAGAGCGCGAGTATAAACACAACAAGTCAGTAAAAGCAAACTAGTAAGTAGATTAGTTTTCCTGTTCAGCATGATGACATTTAATGTCCCTGACATTAGCAACCACCTTTTTCAAGCAACATAAAAACTTAACACACACACAGAACACACACACACACACACACACACACACACACACACACACATGGGTATTACTTGTGTATTTTATTTTAAAACATGAAATATATGAGCTTGTGTTAACATTATACCTAATTTCAGCATGGGGGGGGGGGGATATGATGTCATTCTAATAGCTAGTTATAAAATATTGCCAGTTTTCCTCAATGTAATTAATTTAATTGCTCAAATTGTTTCTCAAAGCTCTGCCTTTACAATAGAAGACTGCCTAAACATATAAGACGACAGCTAGCTAATACCCGCTATCGCTCCCTCTCGTGGCAACACTGAGAATGCATTCTTATATTGAAATGAAAATGTCTGGGTTCACGTACTTGTGTACAGTACACGTTGAGCCAATGCTATTTCTGGATCAGACACACATGGCCAGGAACCAAACATCCCTGAAATTATTTGTTCATCTTTGTTTAAAACATGAACATTTTTTGCTCTCTACTTTGCATTTTAATCTTATTGGCCGTGCTTGTCTCAACATGCTGCCATGGACTGAATTCTCTGGCTGAGAGAGCTGTCAGTCAATCAATATTATGTTTTCCGCTCCCTTCATGCTTGTGCTGCCTGTACGGATTGAGCAAGATAGGAAAAACGACCCCAAGATTACACAATTAAGTTTCCCATGCACGGTTAGCGCCTCAACCTCACATCTGCATCTCTAATTTTGGCTACCGAGTGCTACTTAAGAGCCTGAGGGAGAGCGAGAGACTGAGGGAAGACGAGAGAAGGAAGATATTGAGATTTAAAGATAGAGTAAGTGAGTAAGAAAAGGGCAGAAGGAAAACACCCCAGGCTTAGATGAAGAGAGAAATAGAATTAGCAATATATGTTGAGAGAAGGCTGTGAAAAGCTAGAGGAGTGGAGAAATGAGAACCAGGGAGGTAGTCTTATGGGGAAGAGAGAAGCACGACTTCCCTGGAAGAGGTTAAAAGCAGGCAGTCGGCGGCCCTCATCAGTCATTCTCCTGAATGGGATTTGAGGACAATAAACCTGTAGCACCCGGACGAATGGAGACGGAGTGCGCTGTCAGCAGCGCACGATTTATGGTGCCCAATTCCGCTGATCTCCCGCACAGAAACTCGGACTGATAAACAGTGATTAATCACCTTTACATCCGATTTCAGCGCCGCCCCTCCCCCAACAAAGTACATTAAATGCAGTCATAATTATTTCACATGAAAGCTTCCCTCTTTTTAGAACGGTGGGAGGGAAACGAGGGGCAACACGTGGGTGTCCGTTTCGGCCATTTTGGAAGGTTCCTTATTTAGTAAGCGAAATCTTATTTCCATTTCCATTTTGTCGCCTCTCCACCGGTTGCCCCCTGGGGAACAGTGGAGGCATATGGTGTCATTTAGGCTTGGCGAACTTTAGGGGCATGTTAAGATGACTTGAAAAATTAGCATCCAATAAATCAAGCGACGCCGGTTTCCTTGAGCCAAGCTGCTGAAGTGTCTGACCATGGTAAATCTGATTTGATGGAATGTTTTGAGAAGTTGTATGTTCATATGGGAGGCATGGAGGTGTTATTTGTTGCGATTAGAAAAGGAATCACATGCATGTTTCAGAGCATACTTAGGGGTCAAAACATGCATAAACATTTTACATGCACCGGATTGCTAGGCATCTTTGCATTTTTACGCGCACTACATATGCATATTGTGCGCATTCGATTGTGAGGATTCATGTAACGACTGTGTTGGACTGTGCGTTTATGCATGCCAGAACCAAGGAAGGGAGGGAGGAAAGGGAGGGGGAAAAAGTCAGATAAAAATGATAAACGACTGCTTTCTGTTACCGATGGTTATTTAGAGTTTTACTGTAAAGCTGTCCTGAAATGAACAGATTTTAGTCTAATGAGCAAAAGGGCAGGCCGTTAAAGAGCTGCTATGTGCTCAGAACTTCTTCCAAATGAAATACTGTAATACAATTTCCCCCTCATTAGGATGCAAAGGGCTCAAAGAACTCACAGCAATAAAGAAATCAAAGACCGAGAGAGCAAACAACAGCACAAAAAAGACAACAAGTCAGTCAAACAAAGACGGTTCCTAAACTGTGGGTTCAGAAAACAGTCTGTACCACTGTTTCATCTCAGTGGGAAATGATGGCCTGGCTGATTATCGCATTGTCAAATGCTCTGTGAGGGATGGGAGAACTGGGCAATGATTTAAAATCATTTCATAAGTGTCTCTCTGAAGCGCCTGTGTCTGAATTTGATCCAGAAATCAAAGAACATCTGACGAACAGTGAATCAAAGTAAGTATCCGAGCGGGGCCCTGTGACCACAACACTCAAATGCAGTTTACCTGCATAAAATTCAGGACCATAGACAGCTCCCACCACTGGATTCAGCTTCCAGCCTGTAGAGGAATACACAGGGGAAGAGAGAATTAGCTGCGAATGCTTATCGCCTTGACCTGTGGAGCGTCTGTTTTTCGATCTTTCGCCGATTAATTCAAGGGACTGGCAGGAATTTGAAAAGAAACAGCAGAGATTCGGAGAAAAGAACCAAAGAAAAGGGGGAGGAGGGAGAGGAGGAGATGCGATATGACAGGAAAATATTTAAGATGACATTAAGTTGAAGGAGTTAGGGGGCGGCAATATCGGGGTATTCGGAAGAGTGCGAGCGATATAGGATGCGAAAGGGAGAGGGAGAATGAGAGACAGAGAGCAAGAGAGTAGTGAGTGCTGTCCGGTGTGCTGTCAGTGATAGATGTGGGCTGTAAAATAGCCTCCTCTCACTCCCCATTGGCTGTGACTGAAGTAGAGCTGGGGGGTCTACACTGCTGCTGATATATTTGATTCTTTGATTCCCCCTCTCTGTCTCTCTCTCCATTGCAGTCTGAGGGAATGAGCGTCAGCAGAAGAGCTCAGGACCCCACCAAGACCCCTGCGCTGAACGAGCCACCTCTCTACTCTGATCCCTATCAGCTAAGCTTTCCCCCCGGAGCTCCCGAACAGCATAAGGAGAGCTGTAAAGGAAGAGATCACTCTTTACATTAAGCCCCTTTTTAGAGGGAAATAAAATGGACATTACATCATTCATATTATACTTGATGAGAGCTTAAATGAGCAGCCCTAAAAAGATTGAGAAATTTAAACTGCATTAGATAACAAAATATCAAAACAAGTGAAATTACCTTTAAAGAACTGAAACATTTCACAGTTTTTTAATTTTTTAGTTTTACAATTATTTAAAAAAATAGATACATATAATTTTAGATAATAATTTATAAAATAATAAATTTGGTTTTAAAGGAGTAATCATTAATATATGAATAAATTGAAAAAACAATTTTTATATTTTTTTAGAAGTTAATATATAAAATATACATATATATATATATATATAAGATTATATATATATATATAGATATATATCTATATATTAGATATATATATATATATATATATATATATAAGTATAATTATATATGGAACTGCTAAAAAATATATGACAAAATCGGGTTTTCATTATTATAAAATTGGATCTTTGACCAAAAATGAAGATTGGTGGTGTTCATAGTACGATTCACAGTAAATACGAAACCAAGCGGGATTAAATTTTAAAAAAAGCACACATTAATCAAAACCAAAACATTTAACAAAAGATGGTTATAAAAAAAAAGGAGGTAGTAGGAAAGATTGTTTAAAATAAATAAAAAAAAAATTATAATTTATAATGTTATATAATTAGTCTAAAAATATATAGAAAGGGGTTTTAAATATTTTTTTTAAATATAGAATAATGTTAGTGTTAGGGATAAGTTGTATGATTATTTATTTAAATTTTTAAAATAGTTTCTAATGTATATAATGTAATTAAATGAATACATTTTACGTATAAATTTGGGGCCACTGAATGTTTTTACAGTGAAAAACAAAAGCTCTTACCGTTTGTATATGGGTTGGCCACTTTTTTGTTTGTCATTACTCGTGCCGTTGCATTATTTACCTGTGAAGAAAAAGTAGATATGAGAAAAAAAACACAAAGAATACAGGCACATATGCCACAGACATGAGTGTGACAAAATCTGGTTCATGCTTCTCCGCAAAGTATAAAAAAAACAACAACATTCACATGCTCTAATTATCAGTTGAAAAATTATGAGATGCTAAAAATGAAAGTGATCCATCAAGCTCTGATCTTCTGTTTTCCTGCTGGATGTAGGATCTAATCCAGGCTGTTTGTAGAAGAGCTGGATGATGACATCTGGTTCAACATGTAATGAAACAGAGCAACTCTGGAAATGGGCTTTAATGAAACCCAGAGTATATTGGAATTCCCCACTAGCCAAGCTGAGGGAGCTTCCTTGAGGCCTTCTCCGCAATTTAATCTGCCACATTGTCTAGACAGTTCTGCATATTCCCAGACACTACAACCCTGAGGCGGCGGCTTCATGAGCACTAAATTTAACCTCAGGAAGGAGGAGCCACATTGTACAAAGCTCCTCCGGTTACATGTAACACCAAAAAATAATGCTTAATATGGTGGCTGGTTTATTTGCACTTGCACATGCACTTAAACTGAACCAGCCTGAAAAAATAGATATATTTTTATTGGTGATTTTATTATATCATTAACATATAATCTTCACAGAGCTCTTGGCCTTTCCCTTTCCCAAGAAAATAGAAGCTGCACTTGGATGCCTGCTGCCTACACAGAAAATAGCTGTTTGGGGATGTTACCAAGATGGCTGCCAAGCAAACTGACTTGCCTTAAAGGGACTTTAGTAACACACAACGAGACCAAGCAGCTTGTTGGGAGGCACCAAAGGAATTTAAACATGGCCGTTGGCAACAGAAGCCATGTTAGTATTTCACCCTCGTGTTAATTAGCGTTAATAGCTTTCCGTTCCACAGGGCCCATGGAGGTCATTTAGCTTGAGGAAACAACTGGCCTCGACTCTCCCTTGATATATAGGTCTAGGTATTGTTTGTGCATTACATGAATTATCTTAATTGCCTATAGAAAATCTTAATAGCCTTGTGGAGAAGAGGGGAAAAAAGAGAGAGAGAAAGAGAGACTGTGTCCTCAAGTAAGACATGTAAAAAGAAATAAACCTCGGCTGTTTAGGATAAACAAGTGGGATTTAAAGTCACGTTGACAGGCCTTTGATATCTTGAGATGAAAATAAAATTTATATTTTTAGAGATGGAGCATCGGTTAAAACACTGTAAATTATGATAAAAAAGTTCAAAAGCTTCTTACAGTTGCACACACATCAAAGCAAAAAGGCATAAATCTGATGGCATGCACATCAAACACACAATAATTATCACGTATGTCACAAGTAATTTTTATACAAAAAACCAAAAAGACACATGAAACATGCAGCATGCACACAGCAAGTGAGCGTTTGAGATGCAATGCGGTGAAATAAAACGGTGCAAGCACGTTCCATCAAACCGACAGCGCTTATGTTCTCATGGGATGGGGATGGTGGGGTATTGATAGTTAGATCAGGAATGCACCTCAATTTTGCGTCCCTCTACGATTGTGCCGTTTAATTTCTCCCGTGCGTGGTCTGCATCTGCGCTTGTTTCAAAAGTAACAAAACCAAAACCCTGAGATGATGTGAACAGAGGATTCCCAATAGAGGATGAAGGGGTGGTTGAAGATATTTTAATGAACAACGAATAAAGTGAGTGTGAAAAGAAGAAAGAGGAAGAAAGAGAAGGACGTCACAGTCAGCAGGGTTGCAAATTATATCCGTTAGCAAGAGGTGAAATTAAGACTATAGGGTAGGGCTGCACAGTAATTGTCACGATTGTTTTGCTCAAAAATAAAATGTTGTTTATTAATCACAATTTTTATGGTTTTATTAATTTCTTTTTTACATTTCATCAGAATTAATGCACTTTCACAAAAGCACAAATCAAGACAATGTCAACTCGCATGGATTGCGTGCAGATTTAGTCGCAGCAAACGACCGCGTGAAAGACGTCAGACTGGTTGTATAACACTTGAGCAGAATATCTCAACAGAGATCACTAAACTCCAAATTACATTTTTCGCCTGTGTTTTCAGCTTATCAGCGCTTTTTCTGTAATGTCACATGGTTGAACCACTGGTCAGAAAATATATTGATTTATGAAAAAAAATCTTTGACTGGGGGGATTTAAACTCATGAAGTCTGGCAACCACAACCATCTAAGCTTTTAGAGGCTTGTTACCAATGCAAGATGACGCAAATGCCAAATTAAAATGAAACGTTTTCAGGGTTTAAAAAAATGGTTGGCAATTATCGCAGATGAATATGCTTAACGAGTCGAGTAAAAGCAGAAATCATGATCCCGATTAAAATACGATTTATCGTGCAGCCCTACTTTAGAGTGAGAACTACAAGAAAAGAGACACAGCAATCTAGGATTATATTCAGCAGTGACAAATTCTGCATATCTTAATATTGAAACATTTGGCATGCATGCATATGTACATTAGTGCATCTCGTATCTGTCTTGCCAAGAACATCAGTAAGCATAAAACTAACTCTTTATAAATTACAGAAGTTGCCCTTGTCTTTAAATGATATAAACTAATGTAAGGAATGTTTCCAAGGCCATATAGGAGCTCAGAGGTTTAATGCACACAATCCTGTGCTCTAGCTGGGAAGCACCTGCTCTGTTCCCGCACCCCCACCTCCGTTGTCAGCCGTGAGTTATGGCCAACTGCAACCCAAACGCCATATCCGGAACAGCTATTAGGTATGCACCGCAAACAAGAGCGTGGAACAAGCCCTGGTCTTTTAGTTCATACACACTTTGCAAGTACGGCCTGGTAATTGCTTTGGGAGGCCTGTGATTATGATATGCATACATGGACACTCCATTCCTTGTGTCTGGCATGAATAAAGATCAGTCCAGTTGTCCTTGGTCCATGAGGAAACAGAAAAATCAAAAAGGAATGGGCAGCAAAATTAATCCTTTTGACATTTTTGCGCTACCGTGTTCAACATAGCGCTTGTAGTTTTCCCCTTTTATCAGGGATTTAATTAGCTTACACAGCTAGAATGGTGAGCCACTGTCTTATATATAAATAACACAAACATACAGTACTTGTTCTGTTCTAATACCTATAGTGAGCTGCCTACAGAGGCAGTATAGTAAGGGATCATAGGTGCAGATGATGTTCCAAAAGGTAGGCAAACTTAATTATGATGCTTGCTAAGATACCTTGTTTTTGGACAAATTACAAGTCAGCATATCAATAGATTTTATATAAATGTAAATATACATGAATAAATAATTGTTTCAATAAATAAATATAAAAAACCTGCATGTATATATACGGTACAGTATAGTAATAAATGCAGTAAGTGTTTATTCCAAATACGTCTTTTACAAATATTATATATAATATATATTATCGAAAAGACTGTGTTAAACTATATATTATATTAAATTATAATAAATAGAAATATCTATTATATATTTTGATACTTTTTAGTAATTATATTGAGCAAAAACTTAACTATTTTTTGGATTTATATATTATAAATATATTTTACGCAAGTTGATAAGTAATACAAAATCAACATTTTTCTATTTTAAAAATTAAAACATGTTATTCAATACTGAAAGGAATCAGTAAAAAATATTTTAGTGTATTTAAAAGTTGATTATTTTCCCCAATAATTGAATGTGCAATGTGATTTTATGCATATTATCATATCAAAGTGTTAGCTAATCTGCTGGAATCCATTGTGAACCAAGCCTCCCTATGTATGCAGCTCACTAGATTTTGAAACAGAGCCACTGGGTAGGAATTCAAAAGGCCAGTGGGAAACAGGTTATTTGTGAACAATCGGCTGATCTTATAATGTGCGTTGCTAAGGTTGAGTACACTGTGACGGTTTGTTCCAGCAGATTCACTCCTGTGAATCACCTAGGAGGAGGTGAGAGAAGTTCTCCTCAGCAAAATGTCACTGTCCTTTGAGACCAGCAGCGCTGTATGGAAGTATGGCTATATATAACCCGTTTTCTAGCGCAAGACTAGAGACTTACACAGCTGAATCTTATTACAGTGGGACAGCTATAAGAGCAGAATCACTGCGTGTTGGTCAGACGTTCACTTCTCTGAATTATATAACTGGGCGAGATCTCAGCTGAAACTGCTCAGTTGTCTCTCGGCGTAGCTACCTTTCCAAAACGTGTCTCGGCTCAGTATGAGTGAGTGTGAGAGTGTGACGTTTGAGTCACTTTGCGGCTGCTGTGTAAGAGCTGTAATTATTCGACTCATGAAGGGAAGAGGAGACCTGTGGGGAGGAAGAAGTATGAAGTGACAAAGAACTGCTCTTCCAGCTGACTTACCTTAGAGCCCCGCTCGTTAAAAATAATTTCCACATCCAAAATTTTCCCAAATTGCTGTGGAGAGAAAAGGAGATGGGTAGAAAAAAAAGAAAAGAGGAGAGACAGGGGGGAGAGAAGGAGTAATTAGAACTCATCTCTTCTGCAGTTTGTCAGGAAACTTGAGCACTTGATTGAACAGAAAGCTAAAATAGTAAACCCACGGCTTTCACTATGAACACACAAGACAAACCTTCACACATCTCCTTTGCCATGACAGAGAAATGATACTGATGAACACAACTCATCAATAATGGGTTCCTTTAAAAGTAACAGATTAAAACATTACTCAGTATAAAACATAACTAATTGTGTTGTCTTGTCTCCCACTATTAAAACTGAAGTATTAAGTTACTTTTGCTACTTTTTCCACACCGTTAACTGACTGAACTTGTGTTTGGGGTGGAATTCAGCAAAACAAAGTGACTGTTTCTATGAGCGAATCAATAAATCACTCATGTACTGATTACATACATACTACATTTGCCTACTATTAGTAAAGAAATATGCATATTCAGATGCAACCACTGTCTTTAAGAGTGAGTAAATGAATCAAAAATAGTATGAGTATGTTGTTCTGAATTCAGCCTGTCTTTATGAGTGAGTCAATTGACTCATTTGATAAAACAAGTGGCTGTCATTATGATGATTTTATGTGATTTTAATGTTATTTATGCAAGTATAACATTAAGTCAGCTGAACTGTTCAAAAACACTGATTCACTCAGGAAGGAAACATGACTCTTTTTCTAAGTAAATAAATGAATTGTTCACTCATTCGATTCGTTCAAAACATTAATCATTCACTCAACTGATTCAGTCAATAAGACTGATTAATTCAGAAAATATTAACTTTGCATGACACACAAAAACTACAAATACATTTTATATATTTCAAAAAGTAACTCAGATCCTATGATCTAAATTTAATTGAGGGCTTTTATTTGTAGCTGCCTAATCAATTGTACTACATGAAGCACTCGGCTGGGTCGGGATTCTGGGAATGAGCAGGACAACCTGCTGATGGGAGCAAACTTCAAAAGATCACAGCAGCACCCTGCTGTGTATGCACCAGTGCTCTTTATGACACGATATGGCTTGTTATTTTCTGTGGTGTTTTTGACCGATAAAAGCTGGCCGAAGCCACCAGAGAGGGTATTTCTGGCTTGACTTAACACCAAATGCCCAACTCAATTAAAAAAAGGATAACTGGATATAGAGCAGCCATCATCACCGATGATAAACCCTATATTTGTTTATTATCTCAGTGACGAATACCATCCTCGTAATTACCTGTCACTTTGGTTATTATTTTCCAGCTATTTGCGCTTCGTTCTGTGGTTTTATTTGATTGTCATTTTCACGGCCCTCTGAAACGCCCAATCTCTCATTTTTATTCTCTAATTAGCATTAGCCATGAGGCATTGACCACTCCCTCCGAGATACGGCTTTGTCTGGAATCTTCTTTCAGACGCATATGGATTTGCAGCCTGGCTGCCCTTCGAGGAAAGAAGCCTAAACTTTCTTGGCCTTTGACTGAACGTTGCTCATACCAGTGGCCAAAAGGTGAACCCTGAAGAAACTTCGGTGGTGATAAACACCACCCTCGCTGCACGAAACACACGTTAACCTCACTCGCCTTATGCTAATCAGGATCCTGGTTTGGGAGCTCCACAACGAGACCTTGAATCAAGCAGGTTTATTTCAATAAATAAATAAACATGCCAGCGCATGCCAACGCAAGGTCACCATTGCTCTAGCCGAAGGAGGAGACAGCTTCTTAAAGAAGTAATTTGGAACAGGCCTGAATAATTGGTTAGATGGAAGCAGGAGGCTGCAGGGTGCACCACTATAAATGTGTCAGTAAATATGACTGTTTATATGAAAGTGTAGGACAGCAATTAGAGCAACCGCACAAAGTGACACATGTGATAAAGGTTCTGTTTGCATTTCTCTCTTCCACTTTGGCGGTCGCTGGAGAGGAGTGACGGCCGGCCCAGAGCTCCCCGGAGGGTTAACGGTGCTTAAGCGTTCCATTTAACGTGGCCAGCTTTGGAGATCATTACGGAATGTGGTGGAATGAAAGCAAAACCTTAAGTTCCCCTAATGGGAGGAATGAAAGCAGGTTTTAATTGCTGTCTAAAATGGCTGTATTATTTCATTAAAACTAATTACCCTGTCAAGCAGGCCGCATCGGCTTCATTTCAGCACAACAGGGAAGAAATGGGCCTTCCAGGCACCTACGGCTCAATGGGATTGATTGAAGGCCCGGGTCACTAATAAGGTTAAGAAGAGCCGCCTTTCATCCGCCCAGCCATAGGGAGAACCCGAGGCAGACTGTACATGTGCATGTTTGCGGTGAGGAGGAGGCTGAGCATGTTGCTCTGATCTCACACGGGAAAAAAAGTGACGCCTCGCAGTTCATTATGGCCGGCTGTTGCTTGATCTACTGAGCTTGTTTTTTCCAGCCCAATTCAAATTCCACAGCCAAACCCAAACAGCTGCTACTTGACACGATTCCCTCCATTTGTTCAAATTAAGACGCTTTTTTTCTTCCTGCCAGAGCCAGAATCAAACGCCGGCATTTGCATCTCAGCGTGAACCTGTTCACGACCGCAGACGATTAGCTCTAAACAAAGTCTGCGGACGCTAATGGTTTTAACCCACCCTAATTGGATTATGGTATTGCTGAAATATTTCCCAGGGTAGACATCCCTGGGAAAACTGAACTAATCACAGCTAGCCTCCATAGACCCCATCATCCCCATTGCCTTGCAGCAGAGAGCTTTAATAAGAGTGTAGGCCTACATGAAATTGGGATCAATGGGAGATCACAGTGCGAGACTGCTGGTGGTCCACACACTTGACAGGTTGGGAAAACGCTTCATGAGAGTCGTTTGAAGTGAGTCAGCGTTGCTGTGAAAACGGAGGGAGAGTAGTTAAAAAAGCGAGTCAGTAGTGTGACATCAAGACAGTTTTGTTTGGAAATCAAGCAGGTATCATTATAAACCCATTAGAAAACCATATGGGGCTTCTGCTCTTGTTCGAGATTCTAGGTAAATCTCTGCATTCCCTTGGGTGATCAATATTTTAGAAGATTCAAACCTCTAAGGGAAATACCGAGGGGAACAACGGTCTATTAATTCAGAATAACAAGGTACCTGTTTTAATCTAACACTAACTTCCCCAGAGCTAGGGGCCATTTTTATTGCTAGTATATACATATGCTGCATGCACTGAAGTGTAGGATCGCTCAAATCAGTGCATGGGGAGTATTATGGAAGGAGTCAGATTTTGCAAGCACAGTTTTGCATCCTCTGCGTGGAATCGCCAAGGTGGTGCTTTAAAATCAATTTCATACACTAGCATTAAATCCACATACTCATCTGTATAATTGCTTTGGATGTCTTTTTCTAATTATAAAATGAGGCTCAAATAAGGTTGGGTAATGGAGCTTTTTAATCGTCGCTCTTTGTTTGACTACGGCCCAAGCCAGTGTACTCGAAAGAGGAAAAAGACTCGTAAAACGTTCTCATAATCAGCTATTCCAAATTGAATTTCCATCCTGCTAAATGGAGAAATCAGAAATGGTTTAGAATGCTGTCTTGAATTAAAAGTGAGTGTAATGAGTGTCTGTTTATCTACAATAATCAAAAGACTTAACATTGAATGATACAGGTAATTTATTTGGAGGTTTAATTTAAAATTTACTTCTGTCTTGAGAATGTCTATGAAGCAATTGGCTCTCAATTAAATCTCAAACAATTTGTGCTATTAAAGTTATGTTAAAACAGGTACCTTATAGATATTTCCTCCTGCCTAATTTAATGTTATACGTTTACATCATTTATATCTATTATTTATATCTTTTTTTATATCTACATTAGATATTTATTTGACCAAAAATACACTAAAAACTTATGTTTTTACCAAAGATTTTGGGGTAGCCAGTAAACCCCTCGAGTAAGTGTTTAAGGAGTCTGAAACCGTCAGTAGATGGAAATCTTCTCCCCTTGTGCTTCAGTCACTGCTCTCAGACTTGCCTTTTCTTAAATTTTTTGGGACTTTAGAGGTGCGCAGTGCTTGTCCATCGCATCCTCTTCCACTAGTCTATCTATGGCATGGGATAATTGCACCCCTGGGTCCCTGAGAGACTTCACAGCAAGTTGCAGCAGTCTCCTCAGACCAACATACACACACTTGGTCACATATGTGCCTGTTTTCACATCGGAGCTGTCAGCCAACACAAACCTAATGAGGATAAACTTCTAGTTTTTAACCACAGTGAGGAGCGCTATTAATTACGTCTCCACTGGTGGGACCACTGTGTGGCTCTCTGCGCATCACATCAACGGTGGGCAGAACGGAGAGGAGCAGAGAGGAGAGGACAGCCTCTCTTAGAGAGAACAAAGAGCGTGAGGAACAGATGTTCTCAAGACTCAGCAGTCAGGCTGTACCCAGAGTCCTCCACCAGTTTAAGTGTTACTGTTTGCTATACAGTGCCCTTAGTAAACACAGACTCCGGTTTTTAACAAGCTGGGACCAACAATGTTTTTTCTCCTCCTTACAATGCAGTTGTAGCCTCCAGTAACAAGCTGCCAGTGTTTAACGCCACTCCCTTGTTGGCTGCGGTTAATTCAAAGGTATGCTAGAGTTTAACTGTACGAGTCCTTGAGTCTTAGAAAGACAGGCACAGATGTTCTTTGGGTAAAGAAAGCTGCAAGTCATTCATTAGTTTTGTTTTTTTATTCTAGCCGAGAGTACTTACATCTAAATGGATAATGGATAAAACGCTAAATAATGACCAACCATTACCGAGCCTGAAGCTGCTTTCAGTATAACAATACTTTTTTGATTGAATACCCTTGATTTAAAAAAAACAATTTTTACCGATCCCTTGTCACAAACTAAAACGAATATAATGCAGTTAAATCATTTAGCACTTTGTCATGTACTTTCTAGGCTTGGAGGGATAAAAAGAAAATTGTGAAAAATAAGAAAATACTTTGGTTAGGTTAAAATATTTGTGCTACACACTGACTATGGAAGTTTGGTGTCTAAAATTTAAATCAAATTAATTACATAACATGCCAATTAGTTAATCAAATTGATCACATATAATAACATACATTTTTCACAAATAATACATTAATATTAGCTGAGAAAAGCCTTCATATGACAATAGTTTATGACATTATGTAATAATGTAATAGTCTCTGGCTTCTGGATCAAATGACTTTTTAGAGGTGAAAAATGCAATCCAATACTTGGCCATAGCTATGTATTAAATGATGAATATACAAAACACTTTAAAATGTATTTTTATAAAATACTACTGGCAAAATGATAATGGGTATCTTTAACTAATCTTTAACACATGGTCATATGAACAAGAATTTAAGTCTTACAGTTAGTAGTAAGCTATACGTGTTTGATTTACTAAAATGAACTCATTCAGTAGAGTCATTTGTTCGGGAAGTAGACTACACTGATTGAACTGTATGTTTTTTTAATTAATTAAAAAATGGATCATATGATTAATTTGATTTCAGATCTGGCTACACTGCTCGCACTGTACTGTATATTTCTGATTCACTAAAAAAATGGCTCATACAATTCATTCACCTAGGAATCGGAATACACTGGTTACACTGTATGCATTCTTTTGTTAAAAAAAATAAATCTCATAAGATTAATTTGTTCAAAAATTGGACTACACTTGCCACACTAGGTAACTCAAATTAAAAAGTTAAATTGACAGCCCTAGTTTAGTCCCACCAATGCCAAATTTTAGAGGAGGGAAAAAAACAGACTACAGCTACAGTATCTAAAGAGGTTTTGCACTGTTGCATATAAGATCAATGTTCTTGTCAGAGTTGAAACAGGATTGATGATCAGGCCTTCCTCTGAGATACAACCTGCTGCCATCTGGCCAAGGCCTGAGACTCACCCCGAACATTTGCCGGAGGTCTGGGTCACGGAAGCGGAAGGGAATGTTGGAGACGTGTAACCGTTTGGGCTGCTGCTTCTCCGAAGAGTCTGAGGGCTGGAGCTGGAGCTGAAGCTGCTGAGAGCCGTCTGTCTGCACCACATCGTCTGCTTGCTGAAATACACACAAGCACAGACCTGTTAGTTCCTACCTCAAATGCCGTCACAGCCTGGAAAAAGTGCAGCGGGCAACGGTTACTGGGCGGTGAGGGGGTGGGTGAGCAGGGGGAGACCAGGCATGCTGGTGGCATATTACAAATCCCCTATACTCTGCTAACACTTGTATGTGGCGGTGAAGATTAAGGAAGCTGTCAAGAAGTGTGGATACAGATTTAAAAGAAAAAACCCCCCCAGAGAATGTAGTTACTGAGCAGACGCCTATAAAGACCTGAGGGAGAACAGAAGAGGGAGAGAGAAAGTAAGCGTAAAGATGGTGTGCTCATCTGTCCATCATGTGGAGGAAATGGTAGTGACACAGCTGTGCTCAAGGATGGACTGCTGTCCGTGACACACATTCATCTTTCACCTCACAAGCCGTGACGCTACAGCCTTCATCCCATTCTCACTAATTCTCTCGCTGTTCTCTGAGCTTCACAAGACCTCATCTGAACAGACTCCGAACAGACACCAGACAGCCAATATTAATTGTTAAACATTATTGCAAGTTTCCAAGATCAGAACAAATTTGTAGTTGTTTAACTGTTTGCTTTTAAAAAAATAAAAAATATGTTTATCTACACCTATAAATCAGAAGAGAAGTTATAGACTGTAAATTCAATCATATCAAATATTATGAAACAATACAGAAATAAACGCTATGAAATAATAAATCAATATCTATAAAGAAAAATATTATCTAACAAAATGCTCTTGAGGGAAGATCAGGTTAGTGCATAACTGAATTATTAATTAATCCAGACGGGATGCGATGGCTGGCAGATGCATAAGACTCCTCTTCGTTTAAGAGTTTGTCTTGTTTTTCAGCCATTGTGTGCAGACATGTTCAGTGAAGGAAAAAGCATGGTGAGCACAGCACCCCAGCGGCAGCCCTTCATGTACATAATGAATTAGAAGAACATGGGAGCACAGATGAAGAGATGATGTCAGCTAAACAGCAGGATCAATAAAAAAGAAGTGCTGAAGGCAGCTACATTTGGCTGGGCCTATAGACAGCCGTATACTAGAGCAGACTCACACTGTAGAGAGAAAGAGAGAAAGAAAGAAAGATGTGGTTGCTAGGGTGTCTCGTGTGTTGCTAGGTAGTTTCCCTATGAAATCTCTATGATATTCTCGTAGTTACAAATGGCTTGGGGTTCTTCAGTGTAAGACTATGGGATATTTTTGCGTATATTTTATCATCTGTAACACTGTGTCTACACTGGACAAGAGCGGCGCGATGCGACAAAAGACAATAGATCCCATTCTAAACAGTGATGCTGTCTACACTGGATGCGGCACGGCGTGACATGACACAACAAATCCCGACTGTAAACTGCTGCCTCATTCTATTTATGATGAACTACAAATAGTTTGCAGTGGTAGCTTTGTCGCATCCAGTGTAGATAGCCTCAAGCTGCTGTGGTGCGGAGTGGCACAACGAGACAACTGTCGCGTCCGGTGTAGACACGGTGTAAGGTGAAAATTTGTCTGAAAAATGTCAAGCGCATTAAAAGTAAAGCAAAAGTAAATTGCATGATTTGAGGCATTGTTCAGGTCTGCAGCACAAACAGTGAAATATTGCAAATATTGTATGAACAATAGCAGTAGACTTAAATACTTAAAAAGGACTGGAAGTCAATGGAGTATAAACACCACGAAAGCTGACACACTAGTTATAGTGAAATGGTTAAGTTTTTGGATCGTATTAAGCATTCAAAAGGCAGAAAACTAACTTTTCATGCATAAAATAAGCACTAAAGTGAATTCTGAAGATTAAAAACTGAAACTGAAAACACATGATTTCTGTGCATCTCTATTGAACAGATTTTTCAATCATTTTTTACATACTAAGCGTGCTTTCTTGTATTTCATGTACATAGTTAATTATAATAAGTGGGCTGGACAAATTCCCCCTCATTAGGCACAAAACACACAAGAGATATGAATCATAGAAGATGGCAATATATCATGTATTAGGTAATGAAGATATAATGAGATATCTATCACTCCATCCCTTTTCGCTGACACCCTGACAGAGAAAAATAGAGGAAAAAGGTGAAGTAAATGCAATTATGTAGACACAGCTAAGAACATAATACCAACTCAAATGCAAAAGATTTGGACCTGCAAGGCGTTCATTTTTTCACTCATTACAGAGAGAAGGTGAAAAATAGCATGATAAAATATCAGCTGAAATGAGATTTTAAAGTTTAACTCACTGAACAAAATCATTATTGCAGAGGACATATGTCTTTATAGGGGAAATTACACCAGTAACATGACAGAAGCGACTTTACATTTCTATGGGTCTCAGAGATGTATCTTTTTTGCAATTAACAGAAAGATATAATAAACCACGCAGACAAACATTTTTACATCTTTTGTGCTTATCTAATATTTATTCAAGCAACCTCACTGAAAGAAAAATGTTTATTTTAACTGTACAGTAGCTACAGCATGATGAGCTCTACCAAAGGCAATTTTCAGGGGAAAAAATCATAAACCCAAGAGTAAAAATATTTATGTTGTTTTGAAAAAAATGTCTCGGTGTTTATTTTGTCCATACAATTAAAGTCAATGGGGTTCACTATTTGTTTTGGACCACATAGACTTTCACTTTGTAGAAAAACAATTTAAATATTTAAAATGTGTGCTTTAAAGAAGAAATAAGGTCATACAGGTCTGGAATGCATATGAGTAAATGATGACAGAATATTAATTTTTGGGTGAAATATCCTTTATGGGTAGGACTGAAGGTTCTCGCTCTTAAAATGTACATTTACTCTAATTTAAAAAAGCACCTTTGTGCATAAAAGAGACACCTCTGTGTCTTAGTTGGGAACAATGAAGGCAAGTTTGAACTCTTGCTACAGGTTATTCAGTATAACAACAATGAATCCCTATGAACCATTAAATGTCGAGGGTCATCAACTTCTGCCTTGTCCATCTGACAACTTCCTCATCTTCTCTAATGCACAGTCTCTCCCAATGGGCTCTCTGGGGTCTCTGTGAGAGGACACCGTGTTTACCAGCACATTGGCAATATCAATCATTGCAGCTATGTAGACAGTCAAGCCCTGTTAAGATAAAGCACACGGGTCGGCTCTGGATCCACACAGCCTGTCGTCCTGCCCCTTGTGTATGCCGCCCGAGGTCGGCGAGCAGCGGAGGCCCGTAGCCCCTGCCTGATGGTGGTAGATGGAAAGCCGAGCAGATGGATGGGCAAGCAGAGGTGCAATTACCCCCTGGTGCCCCCGCTCCCTAGGCTATACCTCTTCCCGCTCCCTCATCCTCATCCATCACGCCGGTGCCATTGGTCATTCACATGCTCTGTCTGCAGTCGCTCTGGAGAGAGCCGCACTATCTATCATGTCTAACAGGTGAGCTGTGTGACGGCGCAGACTCACCCATTACCGACCGGCGGAGCGTGACCTCTGAGAGTCTCCAATTCCTTGCTCTGCCCAACGAAATGCTGGAGCGAAGGATGAGGGCTTTGATTTGCTTACTTTATGGAAACACATATTGACTAGGTCTTCTCAGATGCAAGTCATCATGTAGTACGCTGTGCAGCGAGTAACAGACAGTGATAAAATGAAGAGAAATCGCAGGGCTGCTTCGCATTCGTCTTGCACGCTTTGCTTAAAAAGAGGGCAATTGTTCCGCCATAAGAAGCGCTTTGTATAACACACAGTCCTGCTCACTCACTCTCGACAAGAACGATATAATCTCTCTAGCATTATTCGGAGCACTTCCATGCTCTTGAGCATGGCGGCTTGGAGAGCTCTTCTCTGGAGGAGTTGACACCAGGCCAGGAGAGGGAGAGGAGAGGTAAGCGTTCGAGACTCCGCACTCCAGGTTTGGATCTAATTATCTCATCGTCACCGCTAAGCAGCCATCTACAGGGGGTTCGTCTGCGCAATTTACCTTTTAATTTGTGTTAATTGCATGTTAATTATATTGCAGCTAGCATGGGCTGCATCTGTCTCTTTCAGAGACAAGGTTTCAGAGGGCTTTGCGATCCCAAATTCCACAGACGAGGTGAAAAGTAATTAAAAGTGTTCGGCGTTTGAGGCAGAGGCAAATTCCCTGCTCACTCGGATTGCCAGGTCATTCTCAGGAGGACATCGCAAGACGTACGGAGTATTATTTGATGTCTTTTTTTGTAAATGCAGATGGACTATGACCCTCTCTCCAGCACTCCATTTACCAGGATGACAACGGGGAGGAGCTAAGCAACATTGCATTAGGGTCCCAGAATGTGGATCCTGCCAAAAAAGCTAATAGTAAATCCATATGAGAGGATTTTATGCTCAGCTAAGAAAAGTTCCCCAAATGAACCCCAAGTAGGTATATTACTCCCTCTAAAGGTTTATGACAGTCAATTATCACAACTGAAGTTAGGAATGTTACATAACAGTGTTCAATTTGCCAGGGTCTGGGATTAAGCATGCCAAATGATTTACTGAATGACAAATGTGGACTATTTATCGCTCTGACATACTCTCTCCAGCACAATTCTAGTAAACATGCATCATATCAAGCTAAAATCAATTGTTCCTGGACCTGCATGCAACCTGAAAACAAATGCTAACTGTTTGAACTAAAAGAGTTCATTAAACTAAAAAAGTTTTCAGAGTGTCTGCTGAAAATATAAAAGTAAAAACTTTTACTTTGAGATCTATCTATCTGTATTTTTTAAGTTTATGTATACAATAATTAGTTTAATATAAGTTTAATTAAATATTAGGCCTAAGTTTAATAATAATATAGAATAATAAGTTTAATTAAAAGTAATAAAAATAAATTGTAACATTTTGCTTTAGTACAATGGCAGCATGAAAGCCAATTAATTACATTTTTGTAATTACAATTTTAATATATGTCTTTATAATATCACACCCAATATTTCCTTCACACAGTATAAACGTGATTTTATACACACAAATATATTGCTGCCTTCATATATACAGTAGATCCCTCAAAAAGAGATTATCATATTTGATGGCCCATGGAATCAAGCTTGAAAACCCCTGCCCTATAAAGTGGATCATCTCTTCTCCTTTGTGTTTTTTTGCTAGACTTCCCTAACGCTGGACTACACTCATTCCATACATCCGATGCACTTCTTATTTCCATTCCTGTTGTAGAAGAGCAACTTCCCTGCACTTCATATTCAGCAAGGAATGGAGCAGCCAAGCAGCACAAGAAATAATTGCCTGAACATTATCATACACCACCACATTGGACCTTAACTCCAAGCCCCGTCCCCTACCACAACGTCACAGAAGGCTCATGTTTGCACACATTCGCGTGTGCCCGTGTTTTTATGTGCGGTTGGGTGGGGAATGAGTCCTGCTAAATCGTTTCTATTGCCGCACTCATTCAGTGTTATCTGCAAATCACTTTCAAAGTGCTCAGCTCAGCACTTCCCCCCTTCAGAATGCCCCTACAACCACATAATTGAAACTATCTGATTGGAAAGCTGCCAAGCAGGTAGATTACATCCGATTAGGGCCAAACCTGCGCTTCACTTAAAGGGATTAGCTTGAGCCGCTTTATATATTTTTTGTTCTTCTACACTTCTGCCATTCTCCGATCCCATCATCTCTCCCTTCCACAGAGATAAAAAAAATACAAACCGTCACCTGCCATCTAGAAAGAAGACACTGGCCTTTCAGTCTTGTGCAAAGCTCTAATTAATTAGACAAGGTAATTTGACTCGCAACAGGTTTAGCAGGTAACGAATACAGAGGCTTAAAGAGCGCTTATACCTGCAGTATTATTATCAATGGCACAGTAAAAACTACTCAGGGAAGGCGGCCAAGAATAAGTGCAGGAATAAATGGCATATCCTTAATAACATAACATCACGCTCCTTTGAGCAGTATGGCTGTGTTTGAGCACGTTGCAAATCAGAGTTTAGACAATCCCACCCAAGGCAATATGACAGTCGTAGTGGAAAACTGTTAGCACGTACCCTAAAGAGAGGTAAGTAGTCTTTTATTGCTGAGTTACCGAGCATCTAGAGTCTGTGCTGTTGTGATGATGTGATCTGATATGTGATCTGATGTGATTACAGTCCACTCTCTGAGGTGTAGTGTTCCTTCTTTGCTAATGATCCTCCGCGGGGAGAGAGAAAAGAGGGAGAAAGGGAGAATTTCCCTGCTGGGTTAGGCCAGAGTGACAGTTTAAGTACATCCTCCAATCGAGCCGTAGATTAGCCCAGCCAGAGCTCAGGTGCCTTTACAGGGCCTGTCAGCATCGCTTCTCAGTGATCTGCTGAGCGTGGGATTATAACTATTTCCTCTAAACCACACCACCTCAGAGCTTTACACATATCCCAATCAGAAAGAGAAAAAGATTGAATTTTTCACCCCCTCCGAAGGCCAGGAAGACCTTGTACTTCTTTTTGCATTGAAGAAAAGTTTTATACTTTTTAATTTCTCTTTCCCACCTTTCTCTTATGCCCTTTCACTGGGTGTCTCATTTTACTCCCTTGTTCCCTATGACGTGAATTAGCAAAGGTCTTTACATCTGCATCATAAAATATAATCAATGTAGCTAATGTTAAATATCTTGAAATAAAGTAACTTAGCTACAATAACAACAACAACACCAGACCAGTAAACTAGTTAGATAGCTGTATTTAGCATGCTACCTACATTACCTTAAATTGCGTCGTAGACCAAAAAAGTTGAGACCACAGTGGCCAAACTGGCTCCAGCCGTTTTCTGACAACAATTCCAGTCACTATAGTGACTCGCCAATGATCAAATCTCGTATTTTACAAGGCCAACAGTATAGGGGTCATGTAAAGGATGCGTGTCAAACCCCGAATCCAGCCCTATATATAACATCTAATAAAATTTAAGTGCTAAAATAAAATAAAATAAAATAAAATAAAAACTCCCGCAATCCTATCCTTCTGCTTTTTTCCATTTATTTCCTCCAAGTGTAAGTTCGTATGCGCGTTAAAACCAAAATTCGGACCTATAGCGAGCCTTCAAGGAAAGGGTCATGCGACACAAGACAGACGAAGACACCCCAAACCTACCCAACGGAGGACCACGTGGCGATATAAGGACACTCTCTACTCTTAGAGTTTCTTTTATTTCATCATGTGCTTGTCATATGCTCAGATAGAGCACTTGGGCAGCACTTGTTAAGTGGTCCATTGAGACGTTTGTGATATTGTTAGCCATGGTAAATGGCTCCATGGGGTTTAAGATATGGAGCCATGTGAATGCCATGGATTAAAGCTTGATAAAATGGAGAGAGAAAGCAGAAGAACTATTTAAATGGAGAAGGATGATTTTTCTCTCAATGTCTCTTATTTTGTCCTATGCTTTTATCTTTGCTTGCGCTAGCTTCTTTTCATTCCAAACTCTTCTATTTCCTAGCCCTGATTTCTCTTTATCTCAGTCTGTCAGAAAGTAGAAATGTTATAAATTGGATGTTGTAGTCTGATTCGGACAACAAAAAATGTAAGATGTAAAAAGTAATTCAAAAATGAATAAAAATGTCCTGTTCATGGGGTACTAATTGAACCTTTTGCCACATGCTAATGGTTTATAAAACTGTAATTTGTATTTTTTTTAAATAGAAAAATATATTTTTGTCTCAGTGGGATTGCTTTTGTGAAATAACAGTTTTTTTCTATCAACACCTTACACTTGTAGCGAATTTAGCTCAACGACAGGAAATATGAATAATTAACCATAACTAGTTATAATTAACTATTCATATTTTAGATCCACTGTAGATATTTAACTGACCACTCAGAGTCAACTGTCTTGTCAATTCTAAGAACGTAATTTCCTGGTTAAGGGAAATAACTTCTTACTGTACAATTCTACCAAAAGCTTGTAGCGTAAATCTTGCATAATAAATGACTCCGGTTATAAGCAAACAATGAACACGTCAAGTGTGATACAAGTAAGGTTTATTAACTACATAAACACTTAAACTAGTCTAAACATACTACATAAACACATAAAACGGGTCTAACATACACATACACACACACAAACACACACAAACACACACACATACAGTTGGTATAGGAAAAGGGTTAAAGTTTAACTCAGCACAGAAAGAGGCATAAAGAATGAATTTTATGGAACACTTTGCATATTCAGCAGATCTAAAACCTGAGGGAAAACGTCAGATTCTTAGTTCAAACACACCTTGTAAAAGGTGTAACTGATACTTAATGCATCAATTAAATCGACTAAGTTTGATACTTGCGAGTCTGTCTGAAAAAAGATTCCTGATGCAATCTTAAGGCCCCAAGATCTTGCTGAAGTTGTTTGATGAGAAAGAACCAGTTTGCGTCAGAGTAACTTGAAGAATGGAAAGGACAAGGCCAAAGAAAGGCCTGGCACAAATGCTTTGATATCCTGAAGCGTTTTTTTCCACATCTTCATCTTAGCACTATCTGACAGACTGTACCATTAGACCTGGGAAAGGTGGGTCACCATGTGAAGTGGGCCTTTAAACGCCTGCAGATTACGCCTCTTCAAGAAAGATGATTAGCCAATGAGAGAACTCCGAGAATTTGCAAAGGTGTGGAGTCTGCGTTTTTTATGGCCCTTTGTTTTTACTATAAGATGGTATTGCATATGGAATTCGCTTGGGGGTTGATGCACCAATTAGTAAAGAGTCTATAGAACCATCAAATATGTTGCATAGTTCAGCAGTGTAATATGCTCACTCTCAGTTAGGATCATCCGACAGATGAATCAATAGAGACCAAAAATGAAATAGAGTGAGGTTATATCTCAACTGTGTGGCGACTATCATAACAGTGGTATTAAACTAAGCATACACTGATACTGACAACAGACAATATACATGAACAGTGATGGTATACCCAATACCTAAAGGACTATTGTGTATTCAATCAAAGAAGGGTTATTCTATGAATTATGAGAGAACGCAGCCATTCTCTGGGCATTAATGTGTCTTTCTTATGCGGGAAAATGAGTGGAGTTTAGAGATGTTCCGCAGTGTACTTTAGGCCAGGAAAACCAGTTATATCAGCATTGGTTACCATGGAACCCGAGGCCTGTTCTGCCTTTCTGAGGTGATAGATGCATTTCGGGGGAAGGGTCTATAGACCCTCGTAATTGGCCCTTTGGTTCGGTGAGGGGGTGGCGGCGTTGAGTTAGTGGTGGGGAAATATTTGTTAAATATAACAAAAAGTTGTTTGTCTGATTGGTCCAAATGCTACACACTAGATAAGACATGATTACATTGTGATTTTGATACTCGTGTGACTCATATGTAATTCTAAGTAAAGTAAAATAAAAAATTAAAATCCCAATCAAATAAATCAAATTTAAAATAATAAAATAAAATAAAATAAACATTTCATGCCTGCATGCTGTATTTGCACTCACTGGTATGCTGCTAGTCCCTGTGAGGGACGGCGTGCTGCTGTCCTACCCAAGGACAGTTTGGTAGGCTCGCTGTACTTGTTGTCTGTGTGGTTTAATGGTGTAGATAGGAGGGCTGCGGCGTGCTCAGGGCCGGACTGGGGTAACACGGCTGTAGTCCTGCTCCAGGGGTGGGTGTGTATTCGCTCAGCAAAGATTTCTGAAGGTGGAGGGGGAGGATTACTGCTGCTGGAGCGTACGGTGCGAGCCATGGTTTGGGGGAGCTGGGGCTCCTGGTTACCTGAAAAAAGAAAGTACCGATTTGTGAGGCTTGGAGAACAGAGTTTATTCAGTAATTGATGTAACTGCTTATTACATGTCTCATATTGCTAATCCATAGGTTTCAGGCTCTTCTAAGGATAATCATATGCCTGTCTAATTTGAAAGAACAGGTGACAGAGCGATCATCATAAGAGCCCGAACTGCCTGGTCGTGAACACATGATAAGGAGAGAATGGGTGACCTAATCCTGATAATGGCAGAACAACTACTTACCTGACCCAATCGAACCGATCGACTCATATACCAACGCAGTAACGCACTCAATATTCAAACAGCCTTATAGTGATTTAAATCCAAGCACTGATATGGATCCTGTTCTGCTGCTGAGGGAATCAGCCCCATACACTTTTTGCACTTTAAAGTCCCCATGGAATCAAAATTAAAGTTTTTTTGGGTGCTAGTATCAATATGTTAGTCTTAAGGTATCTATAAGGCAGTGTGCTCCAAAACAGTGACACAATTTGCATTTAGAAGATATAAGCATTCAAAAAGTTTAGTTCGTCACTTCCTCCAAAACGGCTCAACCGATTTTTTTGACGTCACATCGTACTTAAGCTTCTCATCAAACTTTCTGTCCAATCAAATGCTCTCTAGAATCCGAAGCGGCCGCCCCCTACACTATAAAATAGACGCTGAGTGAAGCCGCGGCTGAATTCGGTCACTTGGCCACAGAATTAGTATTTTCTGTACAGTGAATGGCAGGTAGTGCACTATATAGGGGACAGGGAACCATTCAAACAGTGTAAATATGCTTTCAATTGAGGAAAAAAAGAAGTCTGGTTTAGCACTGTGTCACGCTAACCCTAGCAAATCGCACTGCTACGAGTCCCACGAAGAAATTCTTGAGTTATGACACGGAGCGGATACATGCGCGGAGTCGGCGGCAGACCACAAAATGTATCGGAGCTATATGTATTCTACACAGAATGCTATATTTTATAGCAACAAGGATGAGATTGTGGATGGCATACTCTGTCAAATGCGGCTTTACGTAGCTCAACGGCTCTGAACGGCTCTAGGCCAAGTTGTGATATAAACGAACGCTATTGGCTACTTTAAAAAGGGGCGGGGCTGCTTGATAAGTCCCGCCCTGTCTTCCTGCTTCAGTTAAAATTACGTTAACACATAGAGTAACGCTGCGTGTTTATAAGCATTTCAGGGGACCTTTAAGTACGCAACTAATAGTCTGTTATTTCAATTTGTAGAGTGTGAAAGAAGAAGATAGAGAGTACTATTCACGCAAAAGAACATTTTATGCAAAGTCAACAGCGTCATCGTTGGCCTAATGTACGATGTCTTTCAACTCCACAATAACAACATACACCCACGAGAAAATAGGCACCTAAGTTAAAAGTAGCATCATCCGAATTACTTGTGTCTGATTACAAAGTCTTGAGTATAACGCCAGTATGAATAGATTGTGTGCTTTAAATTGATTGTTGTAAATTTCTGACCTACCAGATTACTCTCAGTATGAAACCTGATCTCTGACCGAATAAAATTAATAAGTGAGCTTTGACACATGCGAATCAGGATCTGTGAATAGTTCGACGATCTTTTAATGATATGTTGGCAACTGAATGTATGTTCCTCAACGTTCAGCTCACTCAATAATCCTCAAGCTCGGGAAAGTTGTCTCAGCGAGAAAACACATTTTGCTGTGTAGTTCCTTACGTTAATCTGGTCCAAAAACTCTAGGTCACAGGGCTGTTCTTTATATGGAATGTACGGTCTTTGGAAGATTTTGGTGTTGCTAGAAGGTAATTCTGTCAGGACCACTATCGTCAAAATGATAGCTACTTAGCATAAAGTTTGGTTTGGCGTATGGTTCTGTTCTGGGCAAAAACCTCACTGCCCATCCATGCAGCCTGTCATGAAAGAGCAGGGAGAGCAGCAATAATAACCCCCACAGGGTTAACAGAACAGAACAAGGCAGATATCATTAATGTACATGATATTTAAGTGTAACACTTTATTCAAGATAAAGGAGTATGATTAGCAAGGAATATCAGAAAGCCAAATCCTGACTGTGTCGAAAGGAGGAGCTGGGGATGGAGGAGGGTAATTTGCTCTGAAGCAAGCTGAAAAGCTGCTGAATAATACTGAATACAGCTTATATAGAAATGCCACGATAGGTGTCGTATTCCTATAGATAGATGTGATCAGCTGAGAATCATCTGATGCAAGCTTGACTCACGTGACCTGCCAGAACTAAAAATATTACATGAAGATTCATCAAAATTCTCCTTTTGTGAAGAAAAAGAAGAAGAGAAAAGCATTTGCAACAAGACTAGGGTGAGTAAATGACTGAATTGTAATATTTGGCTGAACTGTTCCTTCAAGTGAAGTTAAGCATGATTTTTCTTTGTCTTATCAGAGAAAAGCAGCAGCATCAGAGATGCGTGGGGTCCCGGCTGCTGAACGGCTTTATCTGGGCCCTATCATATCAGCTCTCAGAGATCATTACAAGACTGCTTGATCAAGGCAACAAACTTACTTTATAGAGCAGCGCTCGATAGATTTGCACCCGAGCGACAGGGTTCTAAATTGTTCTCTTGGCAAGCAGCATGTGCGAGATCAATTAACTGATAAATTTTTGATTATAACCTTTGATTTAAATTACAGGTTTCTAATACAAGCTGCTGTTTCCCATTTTCATGGCCTCTCACGTCTTTTCCCTTATATTCACCTCCCTCTGTTTCACTCATTCTGTCTCACTTATGCGCTTTCTCTTGCTCTCTGTCTCCGTGATGGAATTAAATGAGTATCTACCCCCTCATTTAGGTCTCTGTGTGAAGAGGTGTCTTTCTTTCGCTCTGTGTATCAGCATGTAAATGAATGTGCTTTTTCTTTCTTCTCATCCATTTCTCTCCACTGAAGAGGATGCAAATGAGATTCTTTACTCTGTTGCTTTCTCGTTCATTTTGAGTCACCGAAGAAGAACACAATGTTTTCTAATCTTATCAGCGAACATTAGGATGTGGCGACGCGTCATTTTTCTCTTTTTCTCTGACAGCTGTCATCATTTGTGCCGGTGGAGACTGGCTTGGTGACTGTTCTTGAAGTGCAGTTTAAAGGCCCAATGAACAAAACTGCTTGATGGGCACAGTTTTCTGTCCTGAGCTGACGTATTTCCTGTTCAGACAGGAAGTTTGGGCAGGACATATAGAAGGGATTTTAACTTTTTCAGAAAGTCATTAAAAATGATTAGTATACAAAATAATATAATCATATTATTATATTTATTTAAAAAAATAAAATAAATTTTGGGAGCGTGTGTGTTGTGAGATGATGAGAGATGAGAAGTACTAATTTGGACATAATGCAGGTGTGCTAGCGTGTTGACGTGCAAGGGCTAATCTCTCAGGCAGTGTACTGTGTGTGTGTGTTATGACAGAGGAGGGCTACTCTCTGGGGCAGAGTGCTCTTGTCAGCACAGGTGCTACTCGGTCATCCATACAAAGTGTATTGTGTGTTTTACTGTAAATGTATGTTTGTGTATTGTATGTGTCTGAATCTTGCTATATAAAAGCTGCTTACCCCGAGGGACTCATATCAATGTATTAATCTTATACAAATGTATGATCTTGGAGTTTGACCCATACCTGAGGAGCTATTGGCAAAGTAGAAGGCAATAAAGCTCTTTTACCAACCCTCTTGAGGTAATTGTAGGACTTTCGAGGCACTTATGTGCTGCTAGTTGAATGTAGAGATCCAACAATTTGATGATCTGAAAAAAACAACAAAAAAAAAAAACAAAGAGTCACCCTGGCACACAAAACGCTCCTGGGTTTGGAATAGCACGCAAGTGTCTTTTTGTAACGACTGAAGAAACATCCGAAGAATAACTGAATATGAATGAAAAGCAAAACCCAGCAGAATGAATTTTAATTATAGAATAAAAATGAATTGAAAGTTTGTGAAAAAAAAATTTCGTAAGTTCTTTCTTTGAAATTATTTGATAAAAATTAAATTATTAAAAATTATTATAATAGGATGATTAAAATTAATAAAAAATATAAGTCTGTGGTGCTTGAGAGCTGTTGGCTCTTGAGGACCCATGTTTGAGTACATCCGAGTAGATTGGTCATATTCATCCCAATCCCACTATACCACCTTCATCTTTCCTTCTTCTCAATTGTCCTAAATATGGCTTAAACCGGCCCAATGAAAATAAAAATTAGCCAAGTAAAGAGAAAAAATATCAGCAGATTTCTGTCTCCCTGTCCGGACTCGTGTCCAACGCTGTCCCTTACAGAAAGGCCAATGAAAGAGCGAGGAAACTTCAGATCCCTTAGTCTGTCCCATTTTCTGCTGATTGTATTAACCTTGGTTCACTGACTACTAAGCAGCATTAGGCTAGCAGCAAGCGTTGGACTTGGGGAGGGGATGCAGCTATTATGAGTATTCACAGTGTGGGGAGGAAACTGCCTTAAGTGAAATGATATCTGAAACCAATGAGAGGCCTGGACATGCAACATAAGTATGGCAAAACAGAATGAGGGTTCCCCCAACTAGAGTCAAATGCTTCCTTTCCAAATGAACAACTGTGGCACTCGTCTGTGGACCTGACAGAGCGCACGACGGGACAGGCGTGGAAGGGGTGAGAAGAAGTGAGGGAAATAAGAGAAAGGAGGAATTGTATACTTCTAGTCTTTCTTCGTTTTGGGCACTGATCTTTACACGTGTCTCGGAGTTCCAGGAGATCAACCGACAATTTTTGACACTGACGCAACATGCAGTGCGTAAGCATCGAGTGATTACAGGTTCTGTTTTGATGAAACAGTACCAAGTTTGATACAAAACACACAAGCCCGTGCATGCACACTGCAGTACTGGGGCGCTGAACTCAAGGTTTTGACAAGTGCCGGGTGTTTAGTGAGAGATGTGGAAAGTTTGTCTCTCGGTGCTGCATTTAGGTCAGGCTAACCATGCGATCTCTTGCTATTCATCTCACTCCCTCAATGTTGCACACCCAGGCCGTGTGTCTGATCTCTCTCCTAGTCAGACTGAGGAAACAAGAGTGAGGCAGTGGCAATAGCCAATGGGGTGTGATATTGTAATTCAATAAACACTTAAGCAGTATTGATGCAGGCCCACACATTTCAAAAGAGCTCAAGTTGGGGGCAGTGAAGGTCTGTTCCAGCGGACATGAATAAACAGTAGACAAAGCCTGACTAGGTGTGAGCGGATCTGGTCTTCACTTTATCTGGGATGTGGGCAGAAGCAAGGTGGGGACCGGAGAGGAGGTGCTCGCAACAGCCGCATAAAGTGCACTGCCGGAATATGTGGCTTTGACGTCTTGCACATCTACCCTTATATATTACGCCCTGTGATGTTGATTCCGTAGACTAGAAAATTCGCAGCACGGATGTCTAAGTATCTATTTAATGGGCGAGTAAGCCCCGTTTTTCCGAGAAAAAGATGAAGGAAATAGGGGAGCAGCTCTTTGCATCTGGTTTGGGATATGAGGGCGGAATGAAACGGCAAGTAAATCCTCATGCCACATTCGGGCACCGGGTTTTAGTGTCCTGTCAAGCTCTTGACCTGCACACATTAGACATAATGTGTTTTGTTTCCTCGTTTTTACACCTGTGCTGAAGGTGTTTGGTCTCTAAACCCGCCTGGCCTTTGTTTTTTGTTGTTTCTATATGCATTAGGTTTTTTTTTTCTGGAAGGTTAAGCTAAAATGACCTAAGAGAGCTGACGCCCGATTAGCTCCCATTAGATCCGCCTGCGGTCACAGAGAGCTTGAGTGATGACCTGAGCTTGTACTGTACTTCACCACAGACGCCGAGAGGATGTGCGGTAAAACTGAACCTCTGGGACTGTCCGTCATTGCAGCGGTCAGAGAGTGACCACTACATGATGTGAGGTTACGGAGAGATGAGAGAGACAGATGAGAGAGAAAAGGTGTGGTGAAATGTCTGAAGGCAGTTGAAAGAGTTCCTCAGAACTTGATTCAGTTGAGAAGCCTTTTAAATTCTAATGGAATTCCTGCTAATATGATAAATTAATTTACTTTAACAAATGCAGAATTTAAGATCATCATCCAGTAACAGCCAAGCCTTGTACTTAATATTATGTTTTATAATATTATATCTTATATTTAACTTGAAAAGGAAAGTTTGTCAATATAAACTTTGAATGTTGCTGTGATAAACATGTTTGAAAAGTTTAAAAAGCCTTGAAGTTTGAAGGTTATAAGGGAAGATAGCTAGATAGTATAATATAATAGCTTATTTTCTTTTAAACTGAAACGAGACAGACAGACATCATGTTAAAATAATATGAATGTCAGTTTAGTAAATTTCTACTTCTGTCAATTCAAATTTCATTTACAATTCAAATTGACTCTCAATGAATTCAAATTGAGAGTCAATTCTTAAATTCTGATTTTGTCCAACTCTACTGTACATTACAGCAATGCTGAAAAGCCGTCAGCACCATGGACAGCTCCCATGATGCACTGGGTGAGAGGGAACAAAAGCTTGCTGTAACATCAGAGATCTGACCTCTCTGTGTCTTATCACACATTTAATATTCCTATACGAGTCTACACACTGAATAACAACAATTCTGTTCACATATCTCTCATCCTACATCATATAGTCAAACCTGACATGATTTAAAAATAGCTATTACTGTTATGAGAAGTGCCAAACCACACAGGAAATACATACAGGCTTCATATAGAGAAGCCAAAACAAATCATTCATCCTTCATCTTACATGGGCAGACTACGAGACTGAACTGAGAACGATGCAGGGCCATGAAGAGGAGAAATATCACTGGCTATGTGGTTTTGTTTTTGATAAACTTAAATCAGAAATTGATATTTAATACAGCCCTTCACTGCGGCAGCTTTTATTTAATCAGTGCCCTTTCCACATCGTTCTGTGGAATGAGACTCCGATAGCTTATAAATGTGAAAGACAGAAACGAGAGTGCGAGTGTGAGAGAGAACCGAAGGAGGAGAGAGAAAGATCTCCATCGATATGACTGAAGCCATGCCACACTAAAAACATCCCTCGATCCTTGCTGTCAAATTGCACCCGTAAATGATTTCCGCGATGAGCTAAATGGTATTATCCACCCCCAACCCCTATTCCTCCACCCTCCGCCAGCCTCAGAGTCCCAGCCGATGCTCGCTAAATTAATTTATTTCCTTCCCAATGGGCAGAGTGAGTGGGGCATCCTAGTCATTCAAGCCAGGATTTAACCCTTAGCCTTACCACCGGGACCACAAACAGCCACTCCACAGGTTGCAAGATGAATGGAGCCCAAGATTGGCAATAACTCAAGACCTTTCATCAGTTCCAAAGGGAAGCCTTATGCAATTTTTGATCAACGCTGTTGGTAAATGCTTGCGAAAGCTCGACACAAACACTGGAAGGAATAAAAATCCTCAGTGGAGCAAATCACGAATGCTCAGATCTCCGATTGAAGTTTGAGATGTTTTGCGAGTTGGACAGGCGTGTAAGTGACTGTCACCAGACCAGCGAGGATAGAAGACGCCGCTACATCAAGAACTACACTAATGTGACCACAGAACAAAACAGGACATTTTAATATGAATACTGCCTCAAACACACACACTCCGGCACTCAAGCAGACACACAAACACACACACACCAAACACACACACACACACACACACACACACACACCCACAACACACACACAGTTCTTCTTTATTTGGTCCACAAGACAAGCAACAAAAACGGAATCCAAATACCTTGGGAAGTCAGTTTGCAAGATGACAGGTACACATGGCTAACATACATTCACAAGTCCTACAAAACATCTTCGTTTCCATATTTGCATACTCCCTATAATGGCTGAAACTGAACAAAATTTGGCGAGTTTGCCGACAGGTTCCACCCATGGGTTGTATTTAGTTTTGAAAAACCGGCCTTGGTTTTGCAATTAGACATTAACTTGGGTTTATCTTAAATAATTTGAATGACACACACAACACACACACACCACCACACAGCACCCACACACAAACCCACCACACACACACACACACACATTATCAATTTCATATTAATGGGGAAAAAACTCCAGTCTTTTCTTCAGTGCTCAAATAACATTTATTATTATCAATATTATTATCAAAACAGTTGTGCTTCATATTTTTGTGAAAACCGTGATACATTTTATTCAGGATTCTGGGCAAATTAATAAAACGTTCACAAGATCTGTATGTGAAATATACTGTAAATCATTTGAGTCAACTAATCATGTGTACCAGAGGAAAATGCTATTGCTAGTAAAACAAAGTAAAACTATCTAAACTTTATTAAAACAACAAATTTATTAGAGAAAAAAAAATCGTTTTCTAAAGTTTATTTTCCTTATCTCATTGGCAAAGAGTTTTTTTCTTGTTTTAAAGGGGTCATTGGATGCTACATGCACTTTTACAAGCAGTTTGAACTGAAATGTACACACCACCCTATAATGATAAAAATCCACCCAGTGGTTTTTTTTAATCTACTAAAATCTTTACCCCTTTCTCAAATCGAGCCAATCTCAGATGCCTGTCTGTGTGATGTCACAAAAACAGGCCCCACACACGATAATTAGATTGACAGTGGCGTTTCAGCACAGTCTGGACCAATGTATTTTTCGATGAGTCCGCTTTAGCAATAATAACGTAACCTGCTTGACAGAAAAGGTTGCCAGATTTTCATAATAAACCCACACCATTTGCTACTCAAAACATTTCGAGGGGTCCCCCGGTAAAAATCGCATTCCGGGGGCTAAAATACACGTTATTGGGGTCGCTTTAACCTGCAGACATGAAAACAACCCGCGGCAACAGTGATAAAGTAGCCAATTTCTGCTGTAAAACCGTGGACTTGGCAACTGTGATGGATAGTAATGTCTACAACGGACACGACACGAAGAGAGGGGCTGGGTCAGCACAGCTCATTAACATTTAAAGGAAAATGCTACAAAACAGCTTGCTCTGAAAAGAGCTGTTTTTGACAGGGTAAAAAAAAAAGGTGTTTTTTACACTAACATTGAGAAATTTTAACCAAAGTATGTTACAGACTTTTCATTAAGACCCTAAAGAATCATATCAACTTGTGGAAAATAGGCATCTGATGACCCCTTTAAGTATTAATCTAACAAAACTGAATGAGATTTATGGTTAAACAACAACAACAATCAGCCAATGAGGTAAGAAATAAATACATAATATTAAAATAATAATACATTTTAATGTTATTTTTATCACCCTTACAGCCACCTCTTTGGTGTATTGATGCTTTGGCAATATTGTATGTAAAACAATCATCCCAATAAAGTACTTTGAAATTGAAATTGAGTGAAGGGTGAATTTGGGCTGGTCGGAGCCGCGGTATTGATTGCTCTATGCGGAGCGTTCCATAGCCGCCAAAGCCTCTTGCCACGCATCCAGTCCTTGATTACTGGAAGCACTCTGCTGGTGCAAAATTGGATGAAAAAGCCCCTCCCAAGCGTTACTTAGGAAATCATTTCCAAGGCTAGGCTGCTGCTTCTCTCACGTCGGCCAAGCACAGGTCCTTCCCGGTGCCCCCGAGTGTTTCGGGAATAGACCTTGTGAGAGCTTGTGTTACTGTGCACGCATTTGTTTGGGTACTGCTAGGATCCCTCCTCTTATTCACACACGTAATCTATTTTAATCTATGAAGTCATAGGGTCCATTTCCCCCCTCCCAGCCATTACGACAATGTATTCATTCTTTTTACTACTACACAGTCACACACACGCACACACACACACCCACTAGCACTCCTTATTGAGTGTGTGTGAACTCAAGCGTAAGAATGAGAGCTGCTGTGGTGTGTGTCTGTCTCACCTAGTTGTAACACCATGACATAAAGCAGGTTTGAAGGGTGAAATTTAGCACTGTGAGTGAGCAGCGGTCTCTGAGTGTGTTTTAAAATGGTGAGCACAGCAGCGTAGGAATGCTATTGTTTTTTCCAGATGATAAAATCCTCTGTGGTGACAGCAGTGTGTGATATGAGAGTGATTTCCCATGCAAAAATGGCAGACAGGACTTGGGATCAACAGAAGCCCAAAGGTCTGCTGCATTCTAGGGAAGAGCAGGCACAGAGGAGAAGTTGCTGGTAAGTTTGGAGAGGGAGAATTGTTTATTTATGTAACAGTATCTCTCAGAGTTGACTAACACTGACCTAGTCATGTGTACCAGAGGAAAATGCAATTGCTAAAAATATAGTAAAACAATCTCAACTTTATTGAAACAACTAATTTATTAGAGAAACAAAATTTTTTAAGATATTAGGACTTGCTTTTCTAAACCTTTTCTAAAGTTTATTTTACTTCTCTCATTGGCAAATAGTTTTTGTCTTGTTTCAAGTATTAATCTAACAAAATTTTATGAGATTTATGGTTAATAAAACAACCAAAATTTGCCAATGAGGTAAGAAAAACAACATTAATTTAAAATATAAACCCTGAAAAGCCTAAAAGCCGAAAAACTCTGAAATTTTGCTTCAAGTACTGTAAATGTATATTGTTTTAAGACAATCAATAGACAGACAGATAGACAGATAGGAGTTAGATAGATAGATAGATAGATAGACAGATTCACAGACACACATACTGTTCACAGACAATCAATGTTTAACATTCAGTTAAGTGGAACAGGAGCAACGTCACAAATGTCACACAATGTTTTGTCGTGGCTGGTTAGGACAAAAATGATGAGGGAGGGACATTATCACGCAGAGAACCAACAACTCACACATGCATGTGCACTAAACCACACATGCAGCACGTTCCTATAGATTTCTCTCTGTAAAACCCTGTGGTGATGTGCACAAGAGAACATCTTAGGTATGCAGACATTCAACATTAAAGACAGCACTGCCTCTCTACATCCCAGTAGGTGAACAGTAAGGACGCAGCATTGCACCCGCAGGACCCGAGCATATGTCTCTATGCCCCCTAAAGCTCCCAGTCAAAGACTAATACAGGGAAGGGGGGCACTTCAAAAGCAGTAAACAACTATTTCTCATATATTCCTCCCTCGAAGCTAGTGTGGATCGTAATATATAAATAAGCTGCTTTTATATTCTTTGAACTCCAATAAAAGCAAAAAATCTGGGATATTAAATCAAAAGAAGTACATGATGGTTCTGTATTAACATCAGGTTTTCTTGTAGGCTTAAAAAAGATTAGAACCACCCCATTTTGTCCAGATTGTTGTAGTTCTAACATACAAAAACGTGCGGGATAACATACACACATACACTGCGATTAGTGCGGACATTGTAAACAGGAAGCGCATCCTCTTTTGCTATGGTTAATATTGATGGTTTTCAGACTTCAGACAGAGGGAGACATTGGGGGACGATTTTCCCAAAACACAGCAGACATTTAGTCAGTAAACAAAAATATTGGTGGTCTAGTAGGATCCATTTTAATTAGACAAATCACACCATTTTCATTGCTCTCTGCTTTCTCTTTTCCCATTCGCTCGTTTGAAAATTTTTAAGCTTGTGCTAATCATAGACTCTTGGGGCCAAACACTCCCTGCACCCACTGCATGGAATGAGAAACAAACTTATTTAAAAGACTCAAAAATTTGTTCTTCTCATCTCTAATAAAACAGAAAACACAAAAACTGCCTAGTGCAAGTCAATAATACACTTTCAGGAATCCATGACAAAACCTAGAGAGAAGGAACAGAGAGAGTTACCTTAGGTTTAGTGATGACATCCTACTGACGTTAGCTGTAACCTTCATGTTCTGTTTGGGGCCTTAGAGATTTTCATTTATTACCTCAAACTTAACATTGAACTATCAGGGCTGCGTTTCTCAAAAGCATCGTGAGATGCTTTTTGGAAATGCAGCCCAGGCTAACGACTTGGCCAAATCTTGTAAAATTTCAACTTGATACAACATTTCAAAGGTTCTCTACAAATTTTTAAAAACAATATTACTCATGTTTGGGTTCTCAGAAAGAAGGATAAAAGGATAGTTCAAGTTGACGGTAGCCACTGACTTCCATAGTATGGAAAAAATACAATGGAAGTCAATGGTCAATACCAACATTCTTAAAAATATCTTCTGTGTACAGCAGAAGAAAGAAACTCATAGAGGTTTGGAACAAATGGAGAGTGAGTAAATGATGGCAATTAATTTTTTTGGGTGAACAATCCCTTTAATAAGAACTGTCTACTGAGTTTTGATTAGGTAAGAGGAAACAAGCTCTAAAAAGGAAAACAAGAAGCAAATCTAAAAATTTATATCATTATTTTATATTCTTATTTTATTTGATGTATATCATTTGGGGCACCAAACATAAAAACAACAGTCAATTTCAACAGAACATGAAGGTTAAATTGGAACATGGACAAAAACTGGAAAAACGGGGGCAGAAATGAGAAAGTAAGGCTCATCAGCATGTCTGTATCTGTCATCTTGACATGGTTATAGTTTTTGAATGTAAACACATGCAAACAAGTGGCTGAACTCTATGTCCAGCTAGTCTAGATGCAGCTTTGTCTATCTTTCTTCCTCCGTCTGACCTCCTATTCCCAGTCCCTACCTGAGAAGCTTCATAATACTGCTGTAATTCGTTTTGTCCCTTGACAACAGTTTTTAATAACTTTTATTAATTAGGGCTGTCCTATGGCCTGTCAGCTGGAATATTATTTTATTCAGGGACCATTAGGCTGTCTGTTACCCCTGTGAAGTGTGTGTGTGTGTGTGTGTGTGTGTGTGTGAAAGAGAAGAATCTGCTTCAGTGAATGACATCGGCATACATCACTTCTGAAGTGACATTATTGCTCATACACTCCCAGACAAAATCTGCAGCCTTACACATTTTCTGTGGCGATTTTAAAGGGAAATCTGTTCAATTCTGCTTAAAAAAATAGTTTAGAGTCCCATACACGCACATAGTCTTATTTGCGCACACATAATCATAGTATGGCTTATTATTAATGAAGTGAATCGCCACCCTTCCATTCAGCATATACCGTAATGAAATTACATTCCCTGCTGAAAAAATCCAGAATGCCAGCTAAACTCGTATCTCTGATTGGCCAGCTGACCCAGTGCATTGTGATTGGCCGAACACCACAAGCACGCGTCGGAAATGTAACGCCCCTTTCCATAATCACGAGCTTCAGCTTTCAACATAAATGTAAAGACAGTACATAATGTCCTTAGTTTTACCATCAGTTCAAGCCCGAAAGGGGAACAGAGTCGTGTGACAGACACAGTGATGATGCTCATATGTGTTTGCAGTACACAAGCCACGATTAAGACAGCTGACTCCACTGTGATGTTACCGGTATCTCTATCCCGCACACAATTCACCACAAGAGCATTACTCTGCGATGCGCAAAACTCCGCATTTGAACGTCAATAGCAAATACTTAAACTAGTAAAAAAACATACGTACAGTAGCTGATTCAGAATAAGCGCCAAATTGTCATAGCAAAGTCAGAATTTACCCATTTTTTTTAGAATTACGCCTTTCACAGCCAGCCTTGTACTCTTCTAGGTTCAAAAAAGTGTCGTCCATTAAATGCGTTGCACAAATTCGAACATCTGGGTTGTGCTGTTCTGTTGTAAATAAAACTTAACCAATGATTCCTAATTGCATCCACTTCCGGGAAGGCCAATAAAGTGCTTTTGCTTTCGCACAGAGACACACATCGTCTCCCTGACATGGCTGCATCAACCCTACTGCTGTTCCTGAAACCACGCCTACTTTCTTTAGGTGCACATTTGGGTGGCATTATGCTAAAATTTCCACATAGTTACGTAGATATGTGGGAGCGTGTTAGAACGAGCCGGTTTAGCCCAGTCTGGAATCACTTCTCTGTAGATGAATAAATCATTTTGTGGGGAGACTTTGAGTTTTGTAACTCTGCAGATCTTATGCATGCACAAATAGCTACACAATACACAAAAAAAAAGAAAAAATAGAAATCGCATCATATGACCCCTTTAAAAAAAGGTACTTCAACATGACAGCATACAGATCCCCCCCCCCCCATATCCAGAAAATGTCTGTATTGTTATTTTCCAACAAAAATCAATGGTGATCACTTCCTGTCATGATAGACCACTTTTAATAATAAATAACACTATAATATTAAAAAAGTTAATGTAGGATTGAACTGGGTTCATGTACACTATACTCAAATGCCTGTTTATATATATATATATATTATATATATATATATAATATATATATTATAACAGATCTATAGCTATCATGTTCAAAAGTTTGGGGGGTAAGATTATATTTTATTATTATTTTAACCATAGGCGGCATTATTTGATCAAAGTGTTTTGATCAAATTATAACTTAAAATAACGGTTTTCTAATTTAAATTTATTTTATATATTTTATAGAAACTTATCTGTGATGACACAGCTAAATTCAATCTTCAGTGTCACTGATCCTTCAAAAAATCATTTTAAATATGCCAAGTTTGGTGCTCAAGAAACATTTATTCTTATTATCAATGTTGAAACAGTTGTGCTGCTTAATATCTTTGTGGAAACCTTGAAATTTACTATAGCATTATTAATTAATAGAAGGGACAATATTTGTTGAATATTTTTTTGAATCTTAGAAATGTCTTTACTTGTAATACTTCTGATCAAATAATGTTCCTTGCTGAATTAAAGTATTAACTCTTTAAAAAAAAAAAAAGGAAAGAGAAATAATAAAATAAATAAATACAAAGTACAGACACCAAACCCCAGACTTAACACACATTTACAATTGAATAATGAACTATTATCTTTTTTTTTCTCAAACAGTTTGGTCATATCTTGCCAAATGTTATAAATGTTATAATTGTCTGTGTACATGAGTTTTGCTATTCCAATGCTCTGGTTGGTCATGATTCACTTTTGAGTCTGATGAGTGTGTGTGTTACTAGTTCTTGTCTTGGCTGCATTGTGCTAAAGGACATGCAGAGGAATCTAATTTAACAGCTGACTGAGTAGCGATCAGCCAATGTTCCCTGGCGCGCGCGCACGCACGCACACACACAAACACACACACACACAACCACACACACACACACAAACACACACACACACACACACACAGGTTTGGTTTTGTGAAAAGTAGGGACATCCCATAGGAGTAATGGTTTTTATACTGTACAGACCATATATTTCTATTGCCCTACACCAACCCTACCCCTAAACCTACCCCTTACAGGAAACTTTGTGCTATTTCAGATTTTCAATACACTCCATTCTGTGTGATTTATAAGCGTTTTGAAAAGTGGGGACATGGGGTAATGTCCTGAAAAGTCACCTTCTCCTTGTAATACCTATGTCATACCTTTGTCATTATACAAATTTGTCACAAAAACGCGCGGGGTGGTGGGGGCAAACACAACACACACACCACACACACACACACACCACCACACACACTCCACAAACACAGACCAGAGGTTCTGGGAACCTGACCCTGAGAAAGAGAGCGGTAGACCCCTAGATCCAGACCAGAGACCACATAGAGAGACAAATGAGAGAGAACAAGATAAAACCAGAGAGAAGAAGCCAGAGAACGAGCACTATATACAAAAAACCACAGATATTCTTGAAGCAGAGAGAGATGAAAAGCAGCAGAGGGAAGCTGAAAGATAGATAGGGAGAGATCAGCATTTGAGAGTATTGGATGGATGAAACGGGAGCGAGCGAAGCAGAGCTGCTTGTAATTCCCGGGGAGGCTTCACTCGGGCTGGTCGCAGCTCCCACTAGACCTGCTACATGATATTCACTAACCCCAGTAACAATGGCAAACATATGTAAATCAGACACAGTGCCGGATCCAATCAGGGCTCATCACAAAGCCACTGACACAGTCTTCACAGACAGCGAAGGCCACAGCGCGCACCGTCTCACTCTCTCGGCTCCGAGTCCCCATCTCTCTGCTCGTCTCTGGTCCATTTCTGCGCTACATCATGTGGCTTTGTTTATACCATTGATGTCTTACGTTCTCTTTTTTGGCGACATTGTCACAGTCTCACAATTACATCTTTCCTTTGGCCCTTCCTTTATTTCACTCCATTCATTCTCTCGCTCTTTCCGCCATGAAAGAGAAAACAAACATTAGCATCACAGGACAGCTGAAGCTAATTAAATTGCTTATCGATTCTAATTATAAAGATTTCTACTAAAGAGATTGCAACCAGTCAAAGCACATTTTCCGAACGTACATTAAAAATGTCTTTGTTATCCGTATTGCATTTTTGCTCTCATTTCAGAACGCAGAGGAAAGAGACGAAAGCTATCAATACTAATGATCCATGAATCTCATCTTCTTAATGAAAGGGGTGACTAATTAAATCCAGCATTCGAAAACTTCCGCCAGCAAAACAATTGTACAGAAGTCGTGTGAACGAGAGCTGAGTGGATGGACAGAGCAGTAATTGATGAAATGATGGAGATCACATGCAGATGGCTGTTTGAAAGAGAAGCACGACCGACAGTCTCGATTACCCACTCGTCTCTGTGAACAGAGACAACAGAGGAGCTGGAGATCAATACATTGATAGGTATCTGTCAAACAAGGCCGCTGCACTGAACAGGGATGGTTAATAGTTATACGTATCTGATTAAAAAGCGTGCGTCCAGTTTATAGCCGGACAGGGAGCTGCTGATGAGGTGTAATTTGGAGGACGATCATCGATGCACTTACGCTGCTTATAAACTGCATTAACTTCAGCGCTCCTGAAAACAACTAAAGAAAGCTATAAGCTTGTCAGTATTGAGGAAGTCCCTGCTGAAAAGATCAGCTGAGACCAGCATGAATTTCCATTCTGGGCAGGCTGGCTTACCTTGGTGGGCTGGTTTGGAACACACTCTGTTGAAAAAAAAGATGCAGACAAATGTGTCTCTTCTCATATGCTCTATGGTCAAAAAACTTTATATAGCTATTTATTTATTGTGAAAAATTTATGGATATTATATATATATATATATATATCTATATATATAGCATATATATATAATAATTATACACATAATTATAAGATAATAATGATATAAAATTATTAACAAAATATTTTAATCCAATATATAAAAAATCTTTTGATGGAAGAAATAAAAATATTTATATATAGACTATCTTTATAGAATATAATAAATAAATGTGTTCTGTGGATTATCGTTGGATTTTCAGTATTTAAAGATGTTGAATGTTCTCCGTCTCCATGTGACTCCCACAGGCGAGTCGTGACAATAAATCATATCAATATCATATCATAATCAATCATATCATATTTACGATAAGATAATATAATAAATAAAAATAGTTAAATATTGATGGAAATATATATTAATATAATATAATATAATATATATTATATTATATAAGGATATGCCCCAGCATTGCTATCTTTCATACAGGGCGACATACAGAATTCTGTTTGCTATTGAACTGTAGCTTGAAAACATGCTTTATAAACCCCCAGTTGTTTTGTCTAAGATATTAGCATAGTGAATCAATTTATTTGTTACCTTAACGTCTGTAGAAACCCCTTGGCTAGACTTTCCCTCAAGAACTCTGCAAGGTGTAAAGTTTTCTCTGCATGAGCCGTTACTTCCACATGTCTCCCTCATATCGGTCTCAGCAGAGTTGTTTTCCTACTATCATCTATATATCTATGTGAAGTTTTGTCTTCCTTTTAACATCTGATGGCCCCAGTAGAGTTTGGTCATGTGAGACTATATGATGTGTGTGATGTTTAACCTAAAAAAAAAAAAATCTACACACATGTATTTCATGCTCTAAAGATGTTATGAAGAATGCACTCACTGGTGAATACTGCTTCTACCTCCCTCTATCTCTCAAAATCTTTCTTCCCTCTCCAGTCTGTCTGTGCCTCTACGGCTCTTTCACCTTCCTCTGCTAGCACACTCTCTCTGGCCCCCGGTCCTTATTAAAGGTGATTCCCGGGCGTGGAGAGTCGCCGGCAGGGCCATGGCCACCTCTTTAATGGAGACAAGCTGGTAAATCTTTCATGCTTTAAGACCGTTTCATTGTAAAAGGGAACCGGCTGCAGCATGATAACAATGGTGCATTATTCACAGGGCTCCAGGCTCAGACGGCCCAAAGCTGACTCTTTCCTCTACTGCTGGAGGGATAGTGTGTATGTGTGCGAGAAAAAGAAAGAGAAAAAGATGCAGAAGCAGTGACAGAGTGTCTGCAATCATTGGTACCTAAACCATAATTTCTTTTTCCAGTCAAAGTTATGTCATTATACAATGACAACTGACAAGTATATCCATCATTTGTTTGAATACTAATCTTAAAAATTTGATGGCAAAGACAGCTGGCAAAGATTGCTCCATGAATAGGTTTTTTTTATCAACAAATGCTTGGCGAAAGATGTTTAACCTTCACAAAATGATGATCACTAACCTCAAGAGTTCAAACTAAATATTATATGAGTATACTGAGCTGTTCGATTGTTATTAATTTTCAATTAGGTTTTCAATTTGTATAGCTCTGAAACTCTAAAGTAATAAAGCAATAAAGTTTAACTAAACAAAATTTTATAATAAATATATACTACTCCTTTACTTTGATTACCTCATCTTGTTTAAACAGGAATAATACTACAAAATACATATGTTTTTCAATAGTACGGATATTTTATGATACTGCGGCTGATTAAAAGGAGGGAAACAATGAATTCATGTGCTTTAAAAACAGAAAAACTTCAAGCTGGTTAAGTTTATCGTTAACACAAAATATCGGATTGTAACATCAAGAAAAACCATGGGTCATCAAACCATACTGCATTTGTGGAATACGCCAGCTACATTGTGATATTTCATTGCATTTGTGTCATTTATGGTGGGGAGTTTTTGTATCCCTGTTAATGATTGATATGTGGCAAGTAGGGACCCATACTAGGATATTAGTGCTCTACGTTTAGTTTAACCATCCTAAGTGTCAAACACCCCACAAACACACAGTGAACACACAGCAGTGAACACACACCCGAGCAGTGGGCAGCCATTTATGCCACGACTTCCTTAACTGGAAGTGTATCAACACAGCAAGTGAGTTTGTAATGCTCTATATTATATATGTACGTCACAACCAGTCCATCGGCACAAAACATCTGCAAAACCACCAGTGTGACTGTCACCACCACTTTTTAAAAACAAAGTGACACCCCAGAATACACTGATAAAAGAGAAGCAAAGAAAGTAAAGAGAAGCTAAACTAATCACCAAAGTTGAGCTGAGGAGACTCTAGGTAAGGGGAGAAACGATTCATTCCAGTTTAAATGTTTATTGGAAATAAAGCAGCAGGCACCTGGTCTCAATGTATGGTTTGCACAATCCCTGCTGATCAATGGTCAGGAAGCTGAAGCCGCTGGCTTCGAGGATTAAGCGGGATGCAAATGACACGGTTTTTAAAAGTCATCTGCCACCTCCCGATATCACTCAGAACAATTTATTACTAGTATGATCTTGTTTTCCTTAAAGCAGCACTAGGAACTTTTGGCACTCTAGCGGTTACTAAACACATCCTGCGGAAGAAGAACAGAACATTCCAACCGGAACTACTTCTCTAAGTTTATGTCTATGGCGATTCACGCAGGTATGTGTTACTCCGCAGCGGTGACGACCCGACCAGGCTACAATGGTCCAAATATAAGGACTTATTATAAGTCTACCGTAGTGAATCGGAATAAGAAAAAAACACGGTTTGGAAGATGAATTCATGATGTACTCACTCATTATATACATTTTGCACATTTTGAACACAGAAAAAGTTACATAGTGCTGCTTTAAGGCAATCCAAATTCCCAATAGACAGCTGTGAAAAAACCCACTGAAGCGTTCAAAGACAGAACGCACCTACATGCGTATCTGTATCCATACAGGCAGGCGGGTCTATGCACAATGCTGCACGTGGCTTCTGCAGTTGGCAAACAGGAAAGTAGCTGAACACTGCCTCAGTATCTAACCCCCCCCCCCCCAAAAAAAACCTGACTGACACATTTATGGACTTCCTAAAGTGATAGTTCACCCAAAATCATTTACTCACACTCATGTCCTTCCAAACATTTATTTACAATATATTATTATTAATTATTATTTATTTCCATAAATGAAAATGTATGAGTGGTCAAAGTTTTAGACACACTGACTAACATAGGAGAAAAAACATATTCTTCAACGTATCTTGTTTATGTTCGCACAGGAAAAAAAACGGCCTACAGATCAAAAATTGAGAGCTTGAGAGTGAGTAAACAATGAACAGAACATGGATTTTTGAATGAACTCTCTTTAAAATGGTTCTTTTAAATCAATAAGCTCATGGTTTCTCTTTTTCTTTTAATATTTACATTTCTTGAATTGTTCTGTGGTGAATAAAAGGTATACATTTATTCCTAGCTGAGAACACAACAGAGCTAATGTAATAATTAGTCAAAAATAAAATAAAACACACACACACAAACACACACACACAAACACACACAATAATAAAACAATCTACAAAGATTCTGAATGAAAAGCGCTTCAAGTTACTAAAACCCTTGGTTATAAAAGAAAATATCAAAAGTTGACACTTGTGTTGGACTTGCATCTTAAGTTCAGCATGAATTTTTTATAAGCACAAAAGGATGTGAGAGGGAAAAAAAGAAGTACACTTACAGTGTCTTTGATTTGGAAATGCTGTTTTTTATTGATATTAAATTGAATGTGTTGTAGTCTGAGGTACAACAGTCTTATCAGAGTCGGCTGAGTTGAAAGGGTCTGGGCTTCCAGGGAAATCTGTGTTTTCTTTTCAGGCTGAGTATATAGATTACACTCACTGAGCCATGCTGCACAGGGGAGGATTGTATTCTTTCTCCTCTCCCGATTGTGATTTCTGGAGAGCGCTTATCTGTTCGCTACGAGAGGAGAGAGCCTAGTGCTGTCTGTTTCCCAGCATTCCCTGATCCAAGACCTTGCCAGCTCTTATCGATGCTGCTACCGAACAGCGCTACACTGCTCCAGGCACATTCCATACTCCAGGAGGGGGTGACGGGGGATTGGCAAATGCCCTCAGAACCCAGAGATAACAAAGGAGGAGACAGAAAGAGTGACTAGAAGCCAAACACACCCTGTATGAGCATCCCTCTCCCATCTGTCCCATATCCGTGCTGTGATGCGGATATACAGGGACAGATCTCAGCAGCTCCATGGGGTTGAAGGTCAGCTTTTAATTGAGTGTGCAGAGGAGATGGAGAGCAGGGAGGGCGTCTATCATTCCCTCAGCCACTAATGGGAATTCACCCGGGGTCGGGACTGCTGACGCTATTGCACCGAAGAGTGTTTTTTTTTGTATTTTGAACACTAATATGGAGTGTAACACATGCCTTTAAAGGATGCCCCTATCTCCTTTGACCACAGCTGGCTAATAAGGAACATAGCCTGTCGCTCCACTAGGGACGATTCATCATGTCAGATATTCATATCCTTAAAGGTCAATCGAAGTCATGAAAGAGGAAAATATGCTTTGTTAAACTTTTTTCCCCTTACAATTTTTCCCTGTCGTCGTTTTTTGCTAACCTTATCATATAAACAGACGCCGGACTGACCCGAGTGGGGCTTTGGAGGCGGACTTTCAAAAAATGATTGATAACTACAATTACGAAAGCCAACAAGTTTCATTTCATCAGACACTTAGTGCGACAAACCTCACAAACAAGCCTTAGATTCATAAGCGCAGATGGAGCACTGCACTTTTCCTGCGGAGGGCGAAAAAAGAGAAGGTTTTGGATGTTCACAAAGTCTCATAATTAAGTCAGGATGTAACAAATTACAGATTTAAGATGAGACTTGCCAAATATAAGCAGAGATGAAAATTCATCTTCCACTATCTCATTACATCGTAAAAGTGATGAGAAGGCTACGGCTGCATTTGCATAGATGCTGGGAAGAGCCTCTTTCACCATCATTAGCTATTCCATCTTGTGCTAAATCTATAGCCGCTCTGAATTTTTTAACAGATAGAAACAAGAGCCAGCAGAAGAGACAGCGGAGACTACATGAATTAAACCCAGCTTACATATGTTAATACTGTCCGACGTCCTCGGAGAGACACTTTTCAAAGAGATTCTGAAGGATGTGCAGGGAAATCATGGCGATAAATAAGGAAAAGGGTAATTGAGAAGGTACAAAATGGAAACGAGCGAGGGAAGGGAGACAGCGAGGGGGAACGGCTGAGACAGACTCTAAACGCTAGCTGCTGTCAGTAGAAAGTGCAGCGCTTGTGGTTCGATCCAGCCTTCCTCTGCCACTAATGACTGTCAACATGGCGAGAGGGGCTCTGAAGGAGGAGAAAATTACTGGCTGAAAAGCAATTGACTGATCCCCATCATTTCTCAGGGAAGCAGTGACCTGTGAATATTTCATTATGGGGAAAAGTCATGCGGCCCATACCAATGCCCGCAGTGGAGCGAGTGATGGGGGGGTGAGGTGAAACACTGTTCCCATTTCCCCTTCCTCCTGAGCCCTGTCACCAGCAGGTAAGAAACAGCTCCGGAGCCTATAGCTGTAAACTTGCGCTTTTCCACTATTTATAGCAATGGGACCAGCATCAATTGAAAAGACTGCAGATGCAAGGACAAAATAAGCAATAGGAGTTTACTGCGTTGCAACATTAGTGTAGATTGCACAATGTTTTTGCGTGGCGGTAAACTCACCCGAGCCTCAATTCACACCTGAACCATGCCGTCCTGTCTCGGACTGACCTTAGAAAAGCATCACCTTTGATTAGAGTTGCAAATTTTGGAAATATTCCAGAAATTTTGGAAACTTTCCAGACTTTTTTGGAATATTCCAGAGATTTTTGGAAACTTTCCCCCCTTTGCAACCCTACCTTTGATACTGACATAAGATGACAAGTTTGGTCCCAAATCCTGTTTTTACGCTTTATTAATAACCTTATTAAGCACGCCGCATGATGATAACTTGGCAAAGCATCACGTCTCTGTACTTAGGAGCTACGCTAAAAGCTAATTAGCGCTAATTTGACCAGTTGTCCTCTGGTGGTACAAAAGTGCTGAAACAGGAAGAGCAGGGTGGAAAGAAGTGCACGCAGGCACAAATACCTCATTTTCAGACATTGCTAAATACATCCCTGCTGCCAGAGCCTATCGATGAGCGGAGACAGATGGATTTGACGGGCCTTTCATAAGCAAAAGATCAACAAGATCAATGGGCCGTTTTGTACACGCCGCAAGCTAAATACACAGCCACGCTTAACCTTCAAAAGTTCACACAAACTTCTGCGACAAACACAAGAACGGCTTTAGGAAACATATGTGCAAGCAGGATAAACCATACTGGACAAATATCTCTATCAACACAAAAAATATTTTGCTTGTTACTTAAAGAATTGGATTATATTCTTTGCACATTATTTGTCTCTAAAATTTTTTATTTTCTCTCAAAATCATACTTTAAGTTAAATGTATCTGATAATATGGAAATCAAAGAGCAGGAATTAATGTACATCTAAAAGTATGGACATCTATGATTAATATGAAAACACCATTATTTTATATATAATATTTCTCTGTCAAGAAATGCTATGAAAACTACACTATAGAAAGGAAACTAAAATATTGATTTACAAATATATCTTATGCATCATGCATCTCTGTAAATTAATCATTTTCTTTCCTTTCTATAATCATAAATAATAAATTATATCTCATAAAATGTTTTCACATTCTCTAATATAAAAAATTGCATGGACATTAGCATTGGCCTTACTCAGTAAAGTTCATGAAACAGAAAAATTAATTTTTTTCTTTTTAGCCTGTGTCATAAAGCACCGTCCAACAGCCGACTGAGAAATGATTTAGTGTTAAACATTCACTGAATATATTTAATATATCACTTATATTGCATATAAAAATATATAGACCACAGATATTTCTCAGGAAAATGAAGAATTAATGGTTAATTAAAAGATGTCAGCAATTTTAATGGTACAAAAGGAAAAGGCACTAAATAAATCATGTCAGCCATTGAACAGATACAATTAATCCATGACAGCTCGAGAAATTATATTTTCAGTGTGATTGATGGCTCTGTTGAACTAATGTTGAATAAAACCTTATTACAACTGAAAAAATCAGCATTAATAATGTACCAAATCTCAGCAGCTTTACTGTCCAGAGCTTTTACAGGCACAATTCTGCCTGCTAATAAGGACTCACCTGAAATCTATGGTGTTTTTTCACTATTGACTCACTCTTAAATTGCATGCAAAACAGCAGTGTCAAGACTGATTAGTTTCTTTCTTTCTTTTATACTTTTCTTTCTCCTCCTCTCTCCTCCTCTCTCCTCTCCTCTCCTCCCCTCTCGTCTCCTCTCCTCTCTTATGACAAGAAGCAAAGGACGGAGCACAGGGGTTGAAGGTGGGAGTACAATAGTGCTGATCCTATGAAAAAAGATTAAAGCAAAAAATAAACAAAAGCCTGCAGACAACTGACACACTGCCGATTCCAATCGAATTGTTGGGAAATATTCAGGAGTTGATGTGTATGTGTGTGCTGAAGTGTTTGACAACACACACACACAGCTGACTGGGCAGCTGATGAAAGAATCATTCATGTCATGTCAACTCTAAAACTGACACCCCTACACAGTTACAATATGAAGCCAAACACAGTCGCCAGCTTTTATTTTTTGAAGAGTTTTGCATGTGAATCTGCAGACTTGTCTTGCACTACTGAAATATTTATGAATGATATAAAAAAAGTGACTGATTCTTTATCTTAAAAATCCATGTTATTATTTTAATTTCGAAAAGATTGTTATAGATTTTAGCTACTTAATATGATGAAACCAATTATCACCACCATTTTTTTCTAATTAATGTCCTTATTTTTTCCTAGCCTTTCATTGTTGCAGACGTTTAATATTATCACAGGATCAATACCATCTACTTATCTATTGGGAAGTTACTTATCATAAATAATCTATATATATATATATATATATAGATATATAATATATATTATAAAGGTCTAAGATTTTTATCTCTGTTTTTATGTCCCTCATGTATCATACAGGCACACACCATTAGATGCATGCATGTGCTTGTATGCACACACACAAAAACACACACGCACACTTTCCCTGTTCCTGTAAGATATACTTCTTAATCAGCAGGATATATGTGAGCAAATGAATGGCTGAGTGGGAGAAAATTCAGCGAGGGAAGTATCAATTATTCAAAAGAGAACATTTTGCACTTATTACTTAACTAAATCCAGCGGCTCCAATGACAGCTTCTGGGAATGAATCATTTTGGTCCAGTCTCCTTGCAGACTGCACTCCTATGTATTTTCTCGACCCCCATGTATGCGGACAAACATGCACAAACATCCACACCTGCCTATGTCTCTTACTGTGCTGTCATATCTGAACATTACCCACAGATGGAGCTGATGTGCCCCACCTCACCTGGTCAGTAAAGGCTGCAGTGCGTTATGCAACGTCCCACATAAAGAACTGATGAACACTATGTATGTCTTGTAGGTATGTCTTGGCATGTGGTTCCTGCTGGTGTGCTTCAAAATGAATGTGCTGCCTTCTATGGCAGTGTCCCAACAGAAACACAACCAAATAAATGATCAATTTGGATACTCCGCATAGGCAGGAACCATGCGTAAAAATAAAAATTGCACTCTGCACGTGAGCAACAGTGACAGGCGGCAATATGTTAAGCATGAATATACATAGAACACACAAATAGTGGGTAGAACCGAATGTTTTAAATGATTAATATTAATTAAATATGCAAATACTAATATTAACATTTTGAAATTATTGATGATTTATTAAAATATTATTACTAAGTTATTTAATTGATAATTTCTAGTATTATATGGTTATACCCAGAACACACAAATTGTGGGTATAGTACATTTTTAATATAGTATAGTAAGTATTTCATATATTTAAAATATGCAAATATGACTATTATTAACATAATTATCATTATTCATTATGATTGATAATAATGTATTTTATAAATAACTGTTTAATAATTGAAAATAATAATTGAATTAATTATATTTTTCTATCATTTAAATTCGGAGTATAGTTTAATTTAAATTTCAGATTTTAAGTAATTATGAGTAACATTTCTCTTCACCATGTACATGAAAGATGAGATGCTGCCTTAGAATAAAAACAAAGTATATAAGAAAACAGAATAATTGTATTGAACTACAACTGTGCCGCAAACCTTTTTGAACAGGCTTCAAGTCAATTCCACACCTATGATGTCTTAAAATGAAGCAGCTCCCTACATTTTGGAACAGAGAAAGTGAGTCATCTTTACAGTGGAATGAGCTTCAAACCTCCCCTGTAAGACCACACAAGCTACTTTTCTGCAATTATACTTCTGCTCTATCTTGTAATGCTCTGCTTTACTGTTGAAACCCACTATTGCTATACTGCTAATATTGTTGGGTGCTGTATGATAAATTGCTTGTGCTTTTCCTCATTTGTAAGGCGCTTTGGATAAAAGCGTCTGCTAAATGATTAAATGTAAATGAGTGAACCTTCAATGCAAGAAGTCTTCAGACATCCAGTCTCTCATCCACGGCTTTGCTGGCCGAGCACCAGAGTCAGAAATAGATGCTCACTCCATACTGCGTGCTCACAGTGTACTTTGGAACTGCACAAAGCAGGAAAAGGTAACAGATTGTCCAAATGTGCATAAAACCTATTTTTTCTCTCCCATGGCTAAGTTATAGCCGGACGAAGCCACCTCCCATTCTGCACACTAAGATGAGTGCCACCCATAAAACAAATGAAAGAAAAAATTGCCTTACTTTTGCCATTTCCGCCTTTGTCACTTCTTCCCAATAATATTTGTCAGCCCTTAAGGTTCCTGAAGTGGAAAATGGACTTTATTTTTATGATGTGGCAAATTAAAAAAAATTTCTGAGCTCCAGCCCATTTCACAGGAGGCTCTGCGAGGTAGCTGGCGTAACCATGGTGATGAGATGTTGCCCCCCTCTGCCGTGTCTCAGCCCACTAAAACCCAGCGTCTGTTGCCCATTCAGTCCAATTGCATTCCAACAACTTGATTGGGGGCGTTTCGCTAGGTATAAAATCGTCAATGTTTCGCATATAAACTGCAACCTCGAAGAACATTCCCGTAATTACATGATGCTGAAAAAGTTAAATAGTTTCATCCTCCTTAATTCACCCAAAAATTGTAAACAACTTATGTTACATTTCTTTCTTCAGCAGAACACAATTATGAAGACGTACAGTGTTCCACTTCCAAGCAACAGTGACCCCACTGATCTTCATTGTAAAAAGGCCTTCACACTTTTGAAATCATTGTCTTTATTATTATAAGTAAAATTAATAGTATATTCTACTATACTATCTAAAATGTATTATTCTATAAATAATTATTTTATATTATATTATAATGTAAATTTTTAATTTTCATTTTTTTTGTCTTCATTTGTTTGGCCCTGTAATATAGTTTGGGCTAAGTGTTTTTTTTAGATTTTTTTCTTTCCACTTTTGGAAATTATAGATGTTTTTAGTTAATAAAAATATTGCTAAAATATAATAATCTAAATGCATTACTAATAATATCTACATATTTATATTATATTTATTTAAAATAAGAAATTATAAACTTTTAATATCATTTAAAAATTTTTGGTCTTGGCAATCGTCAGTTTAGATTTTTCACTTCCATTTGAAAATTATTGGAATCTTTTTCCTATAATATATACATATTTAAAATATATTATATCGTATTGTAGTACATATATATATATATATATAATGTATATATATATATCGATATATTATATATATATATATATATATATATATATAATATACATTTATCTTGGCATTTGTTGCAATATATTAGGGTATTTTTATTTTTGTGATCAACTTTTTCATGAAATCTTAAAATGTACACATCAATTTTGTTATATGCAACATACATGCAACTGTTCCATGTATGTTGCAGGTAACAAAATTGATGTGTATATTAAAAAATTTGATAACAAAAAAAATCTTTGTTCCAAAAAAAAACAAAAACAAAAAAAAGTATATATGTGACCCTGGACCACAAACCAGTCTTTAGGTCGATGGGGGAGAGTTGTAGCAAATATCCAAAATACCATTAATGGGTCGAAATTAATCGATTTTTCATTTATTGCAACATCATTAGGATATTAAAGTAAAGATCATGTTCCATGAATATATTTTGCAAATTTCCTACCGTAAATATATCAAAACTTCATTTTTGATTAGTAATATGCATTGCTATGAACTTCATTACAACTTTAAAGGCGATTTTCTCAATATTTAGAATTTTTGCACCCTTAGATTCCAGATTTTCAAATAGTTGTAATAGTTGTATCGCAGCCAAATATTGTCCTATCCTAATAAACCATACATCAATGGAAAACTTATTTATTCAGCTTTCAGATGATGCATAAATCTCAGGTCGAAAAATGTACACTTAAGACTGGTTTTGTGGTCCAGGGTCACATATATAAAATACTTAATTTGGGGTAACCCTTTAACAAGCTAATTTTACAAATTGGGCATCTCTAAGTGGCCAAAGTCCAAAATCTGCCCACAAACCTGCTGCTAACATGACAAAAGGTGTTTACTTTTTAAACTGATAGAGTGCCAAGCCCACACTGTGTCACGAAGAATCCGTTCGCCCCTCCCCCCAATCCACTGGCATGCGGACTGTCATTTCTTCCCAGCCTCCTCGGTGCCCAACTAGACCCTCTGGAACAGGAAAACAGCTTGGTCCCTTTTCCTGCCTCACAGCGGTCTACTTGGACCTGGTCCGGCAGGGTCGCAGTGGGGACCGGGCCTCTTCCATATCTCTCCCTTCCCCTGGTTTCCGCTCTGACAGCTGTGGGTTTGTTACCAGGAGCAGATCCATAAACCACACACTCTCTACAGCATTCCACCACTCCTATTAAATATATATGCTCCAAACCATTAGGCTGCCTGTCTGCCTTGCAGCACCCTGGCAGGGCTAGTACATGCACACACACACACACACAACTCATCTCTTCAAAAGCAAAGTAGGAAAGCAACACAAGATTAGGTTATTTATTTTCTAACTGTATGATACATCAACCATAAAACTGATTAAAGCATAACCCTACACGGCCACGGTTGCGGTGACCCTGGGTACGCTCTGTACACACGCCGAGGCGAGAGAGAGACGTTGTGGACATGGGTGGGCTGGAGCTCCAGGCTACACTAAAGATGGTGGTACTACAAAGCCCACTCAAGAGATTACTCAGTGCATGGAGGTCAAAACTCAAAAAGCCTCTGAGGTATGCGTCGCATTCAAAAGCCTACACTGTGAGCCAGATACTTTCTCCCTCCCTTGCTTTCTCTCTCTGGGGTGGGGGATGATCAATATGGCGCCTTGCTCCTTGAACAAATTAGAATATGCAATGGGCTGGATCCAGACAAGTTCTCCACAGCTCTATTAAAGAAGCGGCTTTTCGCTGCACACGCCACAGCCAAATAAAAACTGCAACTGTGTTGAATTAACAGAAGAATGAATGGACTATGAACGTAGAAAGAGCGAACTCTTGACCCATAAATGCCTTCTCTCATTTATGCCCAAACTCCTACCAATCCGTTACTTGTCCCTATGATTTTTTTTAACCAGTCACCCATTCAGAATCCACTATAATGACCAACAGCAGGACTCAGGTCTGGCTCAATAGGCAATATAAGAGAGAGTGAGCAGCTGCTATTGGCTTAAACGATGAAAACTATTGTGTTCAGAAAGAATCAATCAGGGCTTTTCAGAGTAATTCGATTCTATTCACAAAGGAGTAGGAAGCAATTTGAAAATGGAAATGCCACTTGACTTTCAAAGGAGGGGAGGAGGAGGAAAAATGAAGAGAGTCGGTAATGTAGGAGTATGCATAGCAACTAAAAAACAAAGGTAAAAACATTCCTGCACACACAGAAACTCTCTCTCTCTCTCTCTATATATAGTATATATACTGTGTCACACACACAAAATACATTGGGTGCAACTTAAAGTACATCAACGGGTCAGTGGTAGGTTGGTTTTTTTACACTTGTAAAAAAAAAACTATTTTTATGAGTATTTTTGTCTTATCTTCTAGTTAAAATTAGGGGTGTGCACAAATAGTTGAATATTCGATCTGTAATTATTATGGAAAAATAAAAACACTATTCAAATTGTGCTATGTGTTGCTTTGCTAGCTGTAAATGCAGGGAATCCATGATAAATCCATGCAAACCGAGCTACTTTGGAGCATGTTAAGTTTTATGTCATCGTCTGCCTCGCAAAGTTTGGATTTACTTTGATCCAACTGATCTTACTAAATGACATAACAAAAATGGAATTACTTTTGATCAAATGAATCAATCAAACTGAGTTATCATAATATAATTACCACACTGAGAAAATCACATGAAATTCAAACACCAGTGGACTAAGGAAGGACAGCTGTCCATCACTGCATTCACAAATCCAGGTAAGAGAAGAGAGCTTATCTGATAGCGAAATGATCTTGAGACATATGCTTCCTTTAAGTTTCCTCGAGGAAGAGTGGTTAAGGAGGGAAAACATCTCGGTTACGTATGTAACCCTCGTTCCCTGAAGGAGGGAACGGAGACGTCACGTCGGTGACCGACGAATTGGGATCTTGCCTAGAGAGACCAATTCACTTCGAGTGTAAACGAGCCAATGCACAATGCCGAGCCCGTGACAGTCTTCTCAGCGGCGGTACAGACTGTGCACGTGACGTTACGTCCCCCCCCCTCCGTTCCCTCCTTCAGGGAACGAGGGTTACATACGTAACCGAGAAGTTCCCTTTCAGTTGGTCAATCTCGACGTCACGTCGGTGACCGACGAATTGGGATCCCTACCAAAGCGCCATGGATGTTGCCCCTTCCAGTGACCTGTCTGAGCCTCCTGCGCCCCTTTTTGGTGTAGGCCGGGGCTCGCAACAAGAAGACCAGTCACTGTTGTCGTAGCACTACCCACTCAGTGGGAGTAACACTGGGGATAACACTGGGAAAACGTACCCGTTCCACTTGTAACAGGAACGTTGCGGAAGCCCCATCCTTCCCAAAGGAGGTTTCGGAAGCACTTACACATATTAACAACCATTTAGGTGCATATGGAAGATTAGAGGAGATTATAACCCTCTTGGGAATGGCAGAAGTCTGCCGGGGAAACACGGGCTCTGAGACTATACCGTGGACTTTACACATATGGGATCCACTTAGGTCTTTCAACATATGGAACCCAGCCCTCTACCGGTTCTCAAGGATTCATCGAGTGAGGGCCTGGCGCCGAACTTTCCACCACGTTTGGCTGCCGAGGGGACGGAGGAGCTCGACAGGGCCTACAGTATGGACACTCTAGAGCAGTTTTAGCAAGCCAACACTAAACTGGGGCCTCTCAGTGCCTCTACCCGTTTGAGGTGAGAACACAGGAGGATACCGGCTCTACACGAAGGCTATAGAATCTACCAAATGTGTTGGGGGTCGCCCAGCCCGCAGCTCTACAAATATCTATCAGCGAGGTGCCACGAGCCAGCGCCCCGGAAGATGCAACACTTCTAGTAGAGTGAGAACCAGAGAATGAAGCTATGAAAAGAGTCAGTTAACCACCTGAGTAAAACCATCAGCGTCGTTTACAACGGAGTCTATAGCTTATACTAAACCTCTGTTTCGTTTTGTTAAATGTACGATACTTGCATTGCCTTGGTTGTTGACGCGTGCCCGGATGCAATCTCGGATGAAAGTCTTGATGGTTTCAAGGTTTTGGACTTACGATCACGTTCTTCCGGGTTTGAAGAGTGATGAATTCCAAAGATGTTCTGACTCGATTGTGATTGGGAGTTTCTTCCCAGTGGAAAGTGAAAAAGAGCTAAGAGAGACATCTGCTGAGATCCGAGGATCTTTGTTGAATGGAAAGTCAAGGCCGAGGCCTGGCACTAACTTAGGGTGTCCTTAGAAGACTAGCTCAGCATACCCATCTTCTCAGAATCTAACAGAACCACAGACTGCAGGCGGGTCACTGATGTGAGGCCTTTCTCTTCTATCGAAGGTCCACTATCCTCTGGGATTTTGATGAGCCCAAGAGGAATGGCAACTGGTGAGGGAAATTTTTATGACTCTTTGTCTTAGAGCATGGTATTTTGCATATGTAATTCGATTGGGTGTTGATGCAAAAACTACTGAAGATTCTTAGAACACTAATATATTGCCTATGTACCAACATATAATATACACTCTCGTTTAGATCATCAGAAGACAAATTCATAGATACTACACATGGTATAGATAAGATTACATGAATGAGTGATTCTATCATAAGCAGGCCGAAAACAGTATCATACAAGACATATCAAGCACAGTAACAACAACACAATGACTAAGTATATGTGTGTTCATTCAAAGAAAGGTTTTTCTATGAATTAATTATAGAAGAGTCCATTTTTATGGGCATTGTTTTTCCTATGGTTGAAAGATGGTGAGAGGGAGAACTCTCAAAATGCCATTAGGTCGTAAAGTTTATCTGATCTGGCTGAGGTGTCCTGGTTGCCATGGTAACCAGAGGCCTGGGCTTGTTCCCAGACATGCTGGCACCCAGTATGCTTATTGGGTGAGGGGTCTGTGATTAATTGTTAATCTAATGAATAATTGATTTTGTTAAATCAAATGAAAAATGGTGTTTCTGATTTGTCCAATGTTCAGGGCCGTAGTGGGAACCTTGGGCACATAGCCGGGCCGGGGCCTCAGGATTACCTGGGAGTCAGCCGGCCCAAACTCTAGGCACGAATCGTCGACCGCAAATGCCTGCAGGTCCCCTACCCTCTTGATGGAGGTTAGTGCAAGCAGGAGCAGAGTTTGAGCACTAGAGACAGGTCCCAAGATGGTAATAGATGGGGGCCGGGGAGGATTTAGCCTTCTCATCCCCCCTAAGGAACCTGATGACCAGGTCATGCTTCCCTACCGACTTCCCTTCCACGGGGTCATGGTTAGCAGCAATCGCAGCGACATAGACTTTAAGGGTGGAGGGAGACAGCCTTCGCTCCAACCCTTGCTGCAAAAAGGAAAGCACAACCCTGATCGGGCATTTCTTCCCTACCGACTTCCCTTCCACGGGATCATGGTTAGCAGCAATCGCAGCGACATAGACTTTAAGGGTGGAGGGAGACAGCCTTCGCTCCAACCCTTGCTGCAAAAAGGAAACCACAACCCCGATTGGGCATCTCCGGGGGTCTTCCCAATGAGAAGAACACCACTCAACGAACAGATTCCACTTCAAAGCGTAAGCGTGTCTAGTAGACGGTGCTCTCGCCGAAGTGATGGTGTCAACTACCTCCTGGTGTAGGTCACCTAGAACCTCCGCGTCCAGTCCAGGGACCAGACATGAAGTTTCCAGAGGTCTGGACGCGGGTGCCACAGGGTGCCCCATCTCTGAGTCAGTAGATCCTTCCTCAGAGGAATCTGCCAGGGAGGGGCTGTCACGAGGAGCATTAGTTCCGGGAACCAGGTCCGAGTGGGCCAATACGGCGCCACAAGCAGGACCTGCTCCTCTTCCTCCCTGACCATGCACAGAGTCTGTGCGAGAAGGCTCACTGGGGGAAAAACGCATAGTTGCGTAGGCCCTGCAGTTCCACCTGTGTGCCAGTGCGTCCGTTCCGCTTTTTCGAACCCTGTCAGACAACTGGCAGTTGGGGGGGGGGGTCTGAGAGGTTTTGAGAGGCAACAGGTCTACCTTGAGCGGCTCAAACCGTCTCAAAAGCTGGACCCGTCTGGGGGGAGTCCCCATTCTCCTGGAGCAATAGCTCGTGACGCTCCCGTAGGGCTACGGTGAGGCAGACCAGAATGGAATGGCACGAAGTACCCTCGAAACTTCCGACTCCAACGGAGGGAGGTTGCGGGCGGTTCCGACATGTCGACTGGAGCACAGACCAACTGTCGGTTGATGTATGCAATGCATCCGCCATGTTGTCCGTGTGGACTAGTACGTGCTTGCCTCGTAAGCGCCCGTTGAGACGGTTCAAGGCAAGGCGAACTGCTAACAACTCTAAGCAATTGATATGCAAGTGCAGTTGGGCCCGTCCACACACCCGACCCTGCATGCCCATTGTACATGGCCCCCCAGCCGGTGGTCGAGGCATCCGTGCAAACCACAGAATGCCTGGAGACCTGCTCTAGGGGCACTCCTGCCCGGAGGAATGCAAGGTTTGACCACGGGGTGAAGGTTTGGCGGCATGCTGGTGTGACTTGGACCCGGTGAGTGCCGCATTGCCATGCCCATCTTGGGACTCGGTCGTGAAGCCAATGCTGAAGTGGTCTCATATGAAGCAAGCCCCAGCGGTGTAACTGCCGCCGCAGCTGCCAATGCCCCAGGAGCCTCTGAAATTGTTTCAGTGGGACTGCTGTCCTGCCCTTGAACGTATTCAAGCTGGTTAGCACCGACCGCGCACATTCCTCTGTGAGGCGTTCTGTCTGTTCGACCGAATCCAACCTTCAACTCCGAATCCACCCAAGAGATCCTCTGCATCGAGGAGAGTTTGCTCTTTTCTCAGTTGACCCGAAGACCCAACTGGCTGAGGTGCCAGAGCACCAGGTTCCTGTGATCGCACAACTTCTCTGAACTGCTCATATTAAGCCATCATTTGAAGATAGTTGAGGATGTGCCGAACACCTGCTTCTTCTGATGGGTAACAGGCCCCCTCTGCAACTTTCGTGAAGACACGGGGAGACAGCGACAGTCCGAGGGGCAGTACCTTGTACTGATATGCTCGTCCTTCGAACGTGAACCGCAGGAATGGTCTGTGGCGCGGAAGGATTGAAACATGGAAGTATGCGTCCTTCAGGTCAATCGCTGCAAATCAATCTTGGGGATGGATGCACCCGAAGATGTGTTTCTGTGTCAACATCTTGAACGGTAACCAGTGAAGGGCCCGGTTCAAGGCACGCAGGTCCAAGATTGGTCGTAACCCACTGCCTTTCTTGGGTACAATGAAATAGGGGCTGTAAAACCCGTCTTCATATCGGCTGGAGGGACCGGCTCTATCGCGTCCTTCGCCAGTAGGACTGTGATCTCTGCATGCAAGAGATGCCACTGAACTTGGGGGCATCGGCCGGCGAACTGAATCGCATAGCCGAGGCTGATGGTCCACAGAAGCCAGCGAGACAGGTTGGGTAGCGCTAGCCAGGCACCCAGATACCGTGCAAACGGGACCAGCGGGACCACCGCCGTACCTGCAGTGGGTCAGCGAGGTGGAATGCAGGGACCCAACTCGGGCGACTCGTGAGCGGACCGAAGAGGGGTCTGAGTGTGCGGTGCAATTTTTTCACCTGGTTCCACGGCTTGGCAGAGAGTGTGTGAGTAGGGCCTTTCATGACGCTCCTGAACCGCCCGCTGCTGCCTGCTGGTGAGAGAGGAGGATGAGTGTGGTACAATGTTGGTCCATCAGCGACTCTCCGTGCCCTCTTGGGACCCAGAGACAGAGAAAACCGGTCTCTTGTTGAGATTTTTGGAAACCAACCTCGACACCACCAACCGGCCCTCCCAGTGGAGTAGCCCGCGAGCAGTTCCCTCTCTCCCTGGGTCGCCCGTCCCGGGGCGTCTTGCACTTCCGCTCACCGCCAAGTTTGATGGGGGCCTCGACAGGCGGGGCGGCCTACCTACGCCCAGCTCCACAGTGCTGCTTGCTCGAGGCTGCTGCGGATGCGGCACGGGAGCAGGGGTAGATGCAGGGGTCGCCCTCAGCGACGAGCAGGCTAGGGCACTGCGGCTGGCGGATGGGTGGAGGCAGCAGCTGCCCACTGGGACGAATCGCCTCTGTCTGCTTCTGTGCAGCCGAGAACTGCTGGGAAAATCTCTCGACCCACCGTCACCGAAAAAAAGGCCGGTCTGGGACACAGGGGCATTGAGGAACTGTACTTTTCTCGGCATCCCTCATGTCGGCCAGAAACAGCCAGAGATGGTGCTCCTGGACATTGCACAACCCAGAGAACTCGCGGCGACCTTCGCCGCTCGGAAAGCGAGGCCAGTAGCGGTTCGGAGCTCTTTCAGAACTTCCAGATCGTGACCACCCTCGTACAGGTCCTTCAGTGCCTTGGCCTGATGAACCTGCAGTATGGGGTGGCTCGAGAACCAGCGCGAGCCACCCTGAGAAACCAATTGTCCAACCTCGATGGCTCGGGATGCGTGGAGGGTGCCACTCGAAGCCCACCCTCTCTGCAGCCCCGGGAAGCATAGGCCTACATCTTCCGATCCAGAGGATTCAAGGATTCAAGATTTTTATTTGTCACATACATGGTTATATAGAGAATATATGACCAGCAGTGAAATGTAAGTCAGGTCCGCTCCATGGACAGTGCAATTATTAAAGAATACAAACACAAGAAAATTATATATAAATATAGGTATGGAAAAGTAAGATAAAAAAATAAGAATAAAAATAAAATGCGCAGGACAGTATACTGTAGACTTAATAAATATTTAGATGAGCAGGAATGTACAAGAGAAGAATATGCAAACAGGTTGTAAAGGGTAGTTGCATAGCAGCAATAGGGGTAAAAAAGTAAATAAATAAAATATTACAGAAATTGCTGTGTGCAAGTGACAATGTTAGTATATTAAGTGTCTTATTGATAATTAAGTGAAGTCATGTTGGTGTTAAGAGACTGAGTTTGAGTTTAGGAACCTGATGGCCTGAGGGAAGAAGCTCCTCCTAAGTCTCTCGGTTTTTGCCATCAGGCTAAGTAAGCGCTTACCAGATTGAAAGCAAAATTAAAAGACAGTGACCTGGGTGGTTGGAGTCCTTGATGATTTTAAAAGCTCTGCTTTTGCAGCGTTTGAGGTAGATGTCCTGTAGAGAGGGGAGAGCAGAGGGTGGCAGCGCAGCCGAATCTTCCTCTCCAGAGAGCTCTCCCTCCGATGCAGTGATCAACATCCAGTCGTCGGGAGGAGCACTGAAGGATACCGCTGGTATGCTCTTTGAAGAGGGCCCAGCGTGCTCCTTTGGCGGCTTGATTGATTGCGAAGCGCTAGAAGAGTGATGGTCCCCTGAGGGTTTACAAAGACGCACCCGTGTAAGCTCTTTTAGAGGAATAGACTCTTTCAGGGAAATGCTCTTTTAGGTGCTGAGAGGCACAGGGGAAATGGCCGCTTGTAGCACGACAGGGGGTAGTGCAGCCTGAAGTGCGCAACCCACTCGACACAGGAATGACCACAGCTGAAGCGCCGTCCGCCAACACAAAAAGCTCCCTAGAGCGCATTGAACTCGTCGTCACAAACGAAGATACTAGTAGGAGCAGAATGATATTATCGCTCGACTCCGAAGTAAAAAAACCTGGTATACGTTGCACTGGCTGCCTTTTTATGCTCACGCTGTGGTCAGCGGCAGCTGGATGCAATCATCGCATGCCAATTTGCATTGGCTCGTTTAGTTTACACTCGAAGTGGATTGGTCTCTCTAAGCGAGATCCCAATTCGTCGGTCAACGATGTGACATCGAGAGTGACCGACTGAAAGGGAACACAAAGTACTGTAAGAAACTTTGCTTAGCACACCGTTATCTTTGCGTCTCCCTGGAACAGTAAAAAGCAAGATAAAGCAGATCCTGATATCTTATGCAGCAACACTGCATACGATATTAAGATTTGCTTTCAGACAATGTATTAATATTTGTGTATTTTGTATTAGAGCACTGGCAGATTTCCCCCCCACTTGTTTTAGTGCAGCAAGAAGAAAAACATATCTATTGTGTGTGTGTGTGTGTGTATGTTTATATATATATATATATATCTATATATATAATATAGCAATTGAAGATATGGCAACTATCGCAGTGGGGCGTTTTTTTTTTTTTGCATTTGCGCTCTGGACAGCGTCAAAAGTTACTATTTACAATGTGTTTTTGCAGCGATGAGCATTGTAGCCAATCGCAGACAGATCTGTTAATTTCTTGAATGCAATGGCGAATCAGAAACGTTTCAGTTTGTCAAAATTCACTCACAGCTGAAAGCGCTGGAGTTTTTATTAAGTGCAGTTTTGCATGCTTGTGAATCATCTCATAGCTAAGTGCAGACGCGATGTAAATAAGAGATTCATTGTGCAGTTTAGAGAGCTTCATTGATTATAACGTAACTTTGTGAGATCGCGATGAACGAAGATGAGTGAAGCTTTTTAGTGATAAAGTGAGCGCACTTTGCGCACTTTCTAGTGTAGGCTATAATCCATTTAGAATTTGTATGAAACTTTTGTTTTTTGGGCACATACACGCTGTAAAGTTTTGGGAATGACATCCGTATATTTATGCTGGATTCAGTCACAAAAAAACAGTGATTGACAAAGTGATAACCACAGCAATGGACGGGACAAAAAAATATATGTGAGGGCACCCTCAGTGATTTAATTCCATTCAAATCAGCAGCAAGAGTCAAAGCTAGTCCACAGTTTAGTAAATGTTGGCAACCTCTTTAAGTTATTCTTGACTGTGCTGTATTGACTGCTTTGATGCATTGCAATATGGTAAAACAATACTATAGGGCAGGGGTGGCGAACGTCGGTCCTGGAGATCCGCAGCCCTGCAGAGTTTAGCTTCAACCCTATAAACACCTGAACAAGCTAATCAAGGTATGAAGGGTTACTATGAAGCTACAGGCAGGTGAGTTTTAATTAGGGTTGGAGCTGAGCTCTGCAGGACTGCGGCTCTCCAGGACCGCCAAAATTCACTCACATGCCCTATAGCAGGGGTTCGCTACCCCTGCTATAGGGCATTATTTTGATGCTTACATCTGAAAAAGATTTACTAGACAGATAGATGGATAGATAGATAGCAGTGTTGGAAGGTTACTTTGGAAATGTAATTACAGATTAGAAGTTACCCTACTTAAAATGTAATAAGTAGTGTAACTTTTCAATTACTTTATTAAAGTATGATTACATTTGATTACTTTTTGATTACTTTTCTAAATTTCTTATGTTTTCAACTGTTTATCCTTTTCAAACATGTAAACCAGGCAGGTTAAACCTTACAGTGATTACTGTCACACTTTCAAAATCCTTTATCACTTGAATTAAGATTATATTTAAATTCTAAAGTAGACATTGTTCAAAATTCACTTTTACATGGTGTTTGCATATAAATGTATCTTAGCAGTGTGTGGACACAACCACCCTACAATAATAAAAATCCATTCACTCCTTTTTTTAATCCTCCAAAATCATAAACAGTCTCAATTATCAAGCCGTTTTGATTTTCTGAGCAGTATGATGTCATATTGCTCAGGCCCCGCCCACAAACGCTGAAGTACTGTCCAATATTAGCATATTTTTGCCCATTGCCAGTTGTACGAAATCCATAATTGTCTCCACGCTCCAGCAGCTGTAGCGACAATGTCTTGTAAGCAATGCAGGTGTTTTTTAGTTTTGTGATGTAGAAGAACATACGAATCTTAATTTTCTCCCGACATCAGAGCCACTGAGGACACAGTGCATTAGTTTTGTTTTTAATGGTAATGCGCCACTGAATAGACCTCGTTTATGCCTGTGCAAATAGTTTTACTCCAGACTGCTTTCTGAACGAGGGACAATTCAAGGCAGGTTTTGTTAAAAAGTTAAAACTCAAGGATAGATCAGTACCCATTGTTCGTGATCCAGCTGCACCTCCAGAAGAAGTAAGTCTGACACTTTATATTTTTTATGATTATTTGCAAATCGCCTTTGCTCTTCCACAGAAGAAAGGGGCGGGAGAGCAGAGCTCATTAGCATTTAAAGGGACATGCCCCAAAACGAGTCGCTGTGAACAGAGCAAGGTAAAAAGGGTGTTGTTTTACATGACCACTGAGGAATTTTAACCAAAGTATGTTGCAGACCGTTCATGAAGACCCTAAAGAATCATACCAACTTGTGGAAGATCAATGTCCCCTTTGAAGTACAGCCACTACAAAACCAGACTTACTTTGAGATCATTCTGAGGTTAAATACATATTTAAAATCATAACACAAAATATTTTATTAGCCATGACAGTAAACACTGGAATCTAACAATGCCTTGGAAAAAAACAGTTAATCTTTAAAAAATTAAGCATAGCTATACATAAACCCATATTGGAAATAAAAGAGTTATTGAATAAGCATGTTCTAAACTCCTGAAACATTGGTGTTTCATATTTTAGAGCAGTCACTGCAATTTATGAAAGAAATCAATTGAATCTGTATGTGTGTGAAAAAAAGCAGATGTAACCCCCTTTGTAATCCTTAACATTTTCATAAGTAACTGTAATTGAATTACACATTTTCTCTGTAACTGTAACTAATTACAATTACTTTTATTTTGTAATTAAATTACGTAATTCCATTACATGTAACTAGTTACTCCCCAACACTGATAGATAGATAGGTATATAGATATTGACATTGTTAAAATAAATCAATTTCAATTAAAAAAATGTTTTCCATTGAAATTTCTAGAATGGATCATGTGACACTGAAGACTGATGTAATGACTGCTGAAAATTCAGCTTTGCCATCACAGGAATATTATACATTTTAAAATATATTACAAACGAAACAAAACAGTTCCCCCCATCCCTTCAAACACACAACCTCTCTAAAAACCCCTGCCCTCCTAGGTCTGTCATAGAGACCGGTGTGATTATTCAAGACACCTTTTTGTGATTTACAACTTTTATTTGTGATATTCCAAAAATAAGAGAAAAAAGCAACTTTAATGTGGTCTTTAAAAAAGCTTGTCGATGATAAATGAATTGATAACAGGCTGCACAGTATGTGCTCCATCATCTCATTTCAATGGTCAAGAATGAGGAACTAATTAAGTGCTAACTAACCGCTAATTAGACCTCAATTAATCACATATTAGCGAGCTGTTGGAGGGAGAGAGGAAAACGTATGACTCTGCATTTACACTATAAAGCTTTGTCAAGATGTCTTTAAAATAAAATAAAAAATCAGTTAAGAGGTTCAATCTTCAATTCAGGCACAGCTTAAACTCATTTCACAGCCTCATAGAACACGTCAGGTGATTGATCATGAATATTAGCCACAATTTGCTTTGATTTTTTCACAATGAGCTCCAGTGGGAAATGGTTGGTTAGACACAGCAGTTATAAACAGTTTGATCTTTAGGTCATGCGCTCAATCAAACACAATGAGTGAAATTAGCAGCCTACAAGCTTAAAATAAAAGGAGTTGATGGGTAGATAAGCGACGGGGTCTCTAATTTTGCGTATGTAGATGGGTCTCAGTGTCAGCTCCAAAGCAGATGGCACATTTTCTCTTATGTACCTCTGAGAGATGCGGCCAGTACAGTGTCAGACTGCAAACCGCTATCTGTGTGTGTGTGTGTGTGTCCTCCTAAAGGCCGGAGTCTATACCTAGAAGGGTCCCAAGCACATGAGCCGGTTGGACCGCAAGGGAGATAGGGTTTCTGCCTCAGACCAGGAGTGCTGGCAGGGCAGTTACAGAACCCCTAGTGCTCCCCTGTCCTGTTGAATCATTGATGGATTGAGTCAGCATTCCCCCATAAATATACACACACACACACACTCTCACATCCATCCTGAGACACACACACTCACAGTGGTGTATTACCCCAATCTTTCCCTCACTTTGGAGGAGGCTTTTGTTAAAATTCAAGTACCATTCTGGGGCTCAAGGGAGACATTCTCCCCAGGAAGGCGGTTAAACGGAAAATAAACACAAAGCAGCGACGCTCAGAAACCATCCAGTTAAGATTGAGGCTTATTCTCTTCACTCCTCCCTCTCTCTTTCTCTCTTCAGCAGGCTTCTGGAATCACGGAGCAGCCGGTCAATAAACCCAGATGGTCAAGCCCCAGGATAGAGTGCAGCCTGGCCTGCCAGCACCACCCCCGCCCTACACACACACACACACACACACACACACTTGTATACACACACATTCCAGCTGATTCCATTGAGAAGGTGAGATCATCCTCATAGAAGATCTCAAGGTCGGGTAGGCGTGTTGTATGTTTACTTCATGTTTATCTTTGTTTGGGAGTAACCCAGCATGCCACTCTCCAGGATTTGGGCATCCTGAAAACACACACACACACAGGTACAGAGGCAAGGGACTCCACTGCTTCTTGACAAGCAGCCAACAAGCCCTCACGTCCTCCTATGTGAGGAAAGCACAGACGGAGAACGATGAAGGGACTTAGCCATCTTATTATACTCTAGATGCAAGAAAATGCCGCCAGCATCTAAGATTCAACAATCTGTGGAGGGCAATTAAGAATCTCGGTGGAGGTAAAAAACCTGACAAATACACTACATGGCCAAAATTAAGGGGTTTGGCAATGGTGATTAATTCCAGCGAAGGCTAAATTTAATATGCTGTACATTCTAGAGATTTGTGTGCATCCAAGTTTGTGATAACAGTCTGGGATTCTTATATTTTCCAGCATCACAATACCCATGTGCAACAAGCGAGGTCCATAAAGAAATTATTTACTATGCCCGGTGTGGAAGACTTCGACTGGCCAGACTTGGCAGAGATGGGTTTTAACACCTGAGCCTGACTTCACTGATGTTCTAGTGTCTGAATATGACAAAACCCTTTTTCCAATATTTAATGGAAAACATTTCCAAAAGAATGCTACTCCCTAAATTCCTTAACGATGTATTTTAAATGAAATGCTCAACAAGCACATATACAGTAGATGTGGTGTGTTCTCTCTGCAAAAGTTTGGGGTTACCAAGAATTTTTTTATATAAAAAACAAACTATTTCTATGTCAAATAAATTCAGTTCTTTTTACCTTTCTATTCATCAAAGAATCATGACCAAAGCTTCCACAAAAAATGTTAATCATTACAACTGTTTTCAACATTAATAATAAGAAATGTCAGCATATTACAATCATTTTTGAGGGGTCATTTTAAATTGTAATTACATTTCTCAATATTCATATTTTTACTGTATTTTTGATCAAATAAATGCAGTCTTGCCAAGCATAAGAAACATAAAAAATCTTACTGACCCAAACTTCTGAATGGTATTATACTTTTGGTCATATTGTGCAGTGTTCAACAAAAATTACAATATTTCCACTTGCCCCATAACAAAAGAACTATCTAACTTTATATTAACAATGCATTTTATAATAAATATTCTGTGTATATTTGATAAAATTTTAATTATATTTTATCAAATCTTGTTCACCTTTTACAAAAAACAATACCACTAAGATTTATAATTATTTCTAATATAATTATATAATTTGCATGTACAATATTAATAAGTTATACAGCTATAATGCAACTTCAAAAGTTTATAAAAGAATTTTTAATGATGCAGATATAATGCACATGATTGGTAAGTTGTTTACTAGGTGGCAAATCAGCAGAATTAGCAACAAACATGAAGAAAACATCACAAAAACACATATTTAAGTTTGCAAAGCATAAAAATCGAATGTTTATGATCAATGAAAACGAAAAAAAAAAAAAAAAGCTAAGGCTACAGGCCCGAATAGACAAGCGACTGTTTATGTGTGAAACTCTGCCACACAGGCCATCCCTATTGAACCCTGATTGTGTATCCGAGGATGAAAGCTTACCGAAGCTCACTTATCAAAAGTGTCTTTTTTCTATGTGAGAAAATTTTTTATAAAAAAATAAATCACACAGCCGCATACACAGACTGTTGCACGCTTCTGCTCAGGGATGAACACAGACAGACACGTACACACGTGCATGCACGTACACACTGAGAAAGCCAGAGGGGCTACTGGTGTGAGTGGCTCAGCAGAGGCCAGGGCCGAGACTGAGGAATTAATTGAGGTAGTTTGTTTCACACCGGGGAGTCTATTAAATGCCATGTCACCGCAATGCCATAGGGAGTAACAGGCAAACAGTACCCAAAGTGTGCAGAAAGAAAGGCTGCAGAGAGCGAGAAGGAGAGAGAGATAAAGGATCAGTGAAGTGGTGGCGCTCTGCTGTCTGCCATCTCCTAATCAGCTGCCTTCAACTCCCCAAAACCCCCTCGATTTCTGCCTCTCTTGCCATCGATCGTCCATGCTGCCATTCCGGACCCCATTCAGAAGGGACGCTGGGGAGCCAAGGCTATCATGGCGCTCCATTGTCTTTTTATTGTCCTGCTGTTTTACATTAGGACCTGTCTTACCAGACAGAGACGGTATTCCAGCATTCCTCAGCCTCTGTTGCCTGATTCAGGCCTGTAGCCGGAGTTGAGTGTCCGTGACAGCCTTATCACCTCCGCTGTGCACGCACACACATTTCTGTCCGCTGGACACAATCCATTGGCCGCAGCGGCCCACAGTGCACTGCAGGGCTTGAAACACTTCAGCAGATCACCTTTAGAGACAGTAATTATCCACCGCTGGCTCTACACAAAGAAGTGAACTAGAACAGAGAGGCTAACAACTTTGCGGTTCACTCAAAAAAGGTCACACGATCAATACAAAATAAGTTTGCATAACCGTCAATTTGTGATTTAACTGTGCAATGTGCTGTTTAATATTTGATTAAGTTTTAAACAGATCCACCTATCCAGCCACTGACTGTATTGCACATAATAAATGAAATAAATGAATATTTTTAGGTAACTGTCAAGGGTTAAACTTTTTTCTTACATTACTAAATTCTGTTTACAAGTTTCAGCTTTGCACATTTTTTAAATCAGTATTTTATTGGTCTTTTTTAGAGTCAATATAGGCTACTCACAAACTATAAATAAAAATAATAAAAAAAAATAAAAAAATATAAAAATTAAAAAATAAAATAAAAAAAAAAAATAATAAAATAAAAAATAATAAATAAAAAAAAAAAAATAACAATAAAACAAAAAATAAAATAAAAAAATATATATATATACACATACCCTACCACCAAATAAAAAAAAAATAAAAAAATAAAATAAAAATAATATATATAAAAAAATAAAAAAAATACAAATTCCTTACACAAGAAAAAAGGTACAAAACTGCTTAAGATACATGATACATTTTTGTTTTTAGATCAGTTTATTAGTTCTCACCCCACTGGCATTGTTTTATATAAATCTGATTGCTTTGGGCAACTTTCAAGAGTTAAAAGTTTTTTCATACAGAACTAAATATTGTTTACAATTTATCAGCTTTGCACAATTTTTAATCAGTATTTTTGTCAGAATATACCTTAACATTCTTAAACAAGAAAAATGTACTAAATTGCATAAGATACTTATTATATAGGCATTATATTTAAGTAATTTATTTAGTTTTAAGGTATAATTGATATGACCAAATTTACCAATTACCAATTATTACTACTAATTATTATTTTTCTATTTCTACTGGAAAATTAGACAAAGTTTAGTGGCCTCAAATGAAATACTTAGCAGCAAGTTAACAAGATATCCATGTTGTATAGAGTATTGTGGTATAATCTATTTCTGATAAAAACATCCCTAAACAGCAAACTGTGGTCACTTTTTGTGTCAATTAAATTGTCTGTCTGAGTGGGTGGTTTCTAGCTAGAATACGTTACAGTGAGGAGACTTTATGCTGAAAAGAAAGTCGAAACACCGGGTGTGTGAGACTATGGTTGATAAACATTTGATATCAAGTCTTTGTATAAATACGAACCTGTTCTCCTCTAGACAGCACTCCAGACATATACAGCACTCCAGTGTATACAGGTCATACGACCCCTGGGAGTCCCACACAAACACACACACACACACACACACACACACACACACACACCCACACACACACACAACACACATGCACTCACTCTGGACTGCCTCCAGTTTACTGTCTGAGGACTTACTGTAGACCCCGAACATTTCAGCAACTTCATCCAAAGAATCTACTGGCAAGCTTTCCGGCCAATCACATTAATTTCCTGTAAGAAATGCCAAAGGTGACACTTTAGAAAATGGAGTCTATAATGCAGGGGAGGTACACGACTAGGGAGGTACACGACGAGGGAGGAAATAGAGAGGGAGAGAATAGCAAAAAGTTTTGGAAGAATGAACAAAAATTGCCTTGCGCACTTCAACTATATAAAAAGGCACCTATTATGGACCTCTGCTTTTGTCGATACAAAAGAATAAACGTATATCAGGGAGTAACTGATGAAGGAAGGGCATGACACACTCACTCATTCAAGGAAAACAATCATCCTTCTCATCTGGTCGATCTACACATTCCAGCTGATGTTTATGAACCTGCCTTACCATCCCTCTTTCCTTAAAGGAACAATTCAGCCCAAAATGTTGTCATTATTTACTCACCCTTATGACATTTTGATGCAGCTCTTTTCAATGCAGTTATAATGACTGGATTCTGGAGCTTTTAAGCTTTAAAATGAATGCACCATAAACATATCAAACAAATCATATGAAAAGTGGTTCATATGATTTGGGCACTTTATTTCAAATTATGTCACGTCATATGATAATCTTGTGTTAGAAACTGACAAAATGTTATTCATTAGTCATTATTCACTGATATTCAATTATATAATTACAAATCGGACAGAACTGTTCAACTCACTCACTCACTCAATGATCCAACCAAGAAAATTATGAGTGAAATAGTCTGTTTCTCACACAAAGATATCAAAAAGCTTCAGAAACCTTAAAATAAAGTGCACAAGTCATATGGAACAATTTTATGGCATGCACGTTCGCATCATTTTTGAAGCTTAAAAGCTCCAGTACTTATTCATTGCAATTGCACAGAAAAAAGCAACCAGTATATTATTCAAAATGTATCTTTTTTGTGTTCCACAGTAGTCATATCTACACTAAATAAAAACAAGGGTTTGGAATGACATGAGGGTAAGAAAAATCATTTTTGGGTGAACTGTTCCTTTAAGTGTGTTTATGTTATGCTTCACTCTCTCACACAGTCTGTCTACGTCTCTATCTCCCTCTTTCTTTCAACTGTTTACCAACACACATTCTCACCCACTCATTAGTACGGCATCCTCTGCCTCAGCGCTGCCGTCTTACTCCTGGAACAAGTCACAGTGCATCCGCTGGGGAGAGAAAGACTGACAGAGCCTCACTCAAATGGCAGCGTTTCTTACAGAATTGCACCAACTCTACTGAAAGTGCAGACAGCACCGCAATGACTGGAGGTGACAAGCCAAGTGCGAGCTACGGTGAGGTACAAAAAAAAGAGGTAACTCATGAATATCATAATGGGAACGAGCAGGCAAATCTGCTCAGTTTATTTGCAAAATGTAGAGTGACTGAAAAAGAAGAATTCTATAGAAACTTAGTAAGAACCCACATAAAAGAAATACATCTAAAGGTATGAATAAAAAAATGCCCTGAAGATCCTGGCAGACAAAACAAACCTTACACATACTGTTTAGTATACTGTACTTATGTATATTTTGTATAATTAGATGTAGGTTATTTTTTATATTACTAAATTCAAATATACTTTAAAACTGTTAATTAAAAATTTTAAAGGGATAGTTCACCCAAAAATTAAAATGTATCATTATTCATTCATCATTATTCAAGTCATTTTAAACCTGCTGGTATTTTTGAGGATTCTTCATCTAGATTCTTGCCAATAAAATATAAAATAGAACATAATAAAATAAAATTAGTAGTAATCCTTCTGTCAAGAGTGCTATATTTAAAGTCTTAAAGTTGTATGATAGCTTTGTACATGAAAAAAATTCCAATCTCATTCAAGTCCACATGCAGTGAAAAATGACTTAAAATTACAGACAAATCAATCGTATGACTTTTTAAAACTTGAAATATAGTAATTTTGACCACTTTTATATTTACTTTTAAATATACAAATTTTCTCAGGTACCAGCCAAGATAATATCGTCCTTTGCAAGTTTTACAAAATGAATCTGTGTTTCGCTTGGGTCACACTGTCATGTGTCATGGTAACAAGGACAGGAAGCGCAAACAGCATGCGACCAACCAGAGACTCGATAGACACACCCGAGAGAAAATCCGCTCTGGCTCCTGCTGTGGTTTCACACGTTTGCACCTAGTTTAGCACAAAATAAAATATTCATCCATTAAGTAGTACAGCATTTTGCGCTTGTAGCAGCACACGCATATTTCAGACTATTATAAAAAAGGACAGAAACAGTAAGAGGGATGGGTTTCGAACTGAAGGACAGGTGGAGAGCTCTCTCTGTGTGTGTGTGTGCGTGAGAGCGCATGTGTGCACAGAACTGTTTTATGATGAGTGCATGGGGAGAAGTGTGTGTCAGAGCTGGGGTTTGTACAGGTTAAAGACAGCATTGGAAAGCTGTGCAGTTTTGTAATGGGATGAGGAGCAGATGTGACACACTTACTAGTAGCCTGACACACACACACACACACACACACACACACACACACAATACCAGCGACCCCGCAGCATATGGATGTTTACTCTCCTTGCAAACACAATCGGGCAACAAGTTCCTGACGAAGAAATGGGAACCTAAAAATCTACATAAATAAGTCTGCTAAACTTCATAAAGTGCAATGAGATGACCATGACAATGTTTTACAGTTTTTTTATGATTGCTTACACACTAAAATTAAACTTTTCCAACAATTAGCAAAACCTGAGAGTTCAGCCAAATCTTAGCAGATATACAGTGGCATCTGTCATAAGGACTTTTTCGACAGAAAAACAGGTAAAAGAAGATCTGTCTACAGTTACAGTAATCAGCCGCTTATTGTATGCACCATATCAGCACTTGTGATACCCTTCCTGTGACATTGTACAGTAAGTTACATGTATTATTCTCTACATAGGATTGAGGGTTGGGAACGACAAGGAGGAAGGGGACCCATATTCACGCAAGAACAAGAGAGAGAGATAATAAACATGGTTTTGGCCAATAATGCTATCAGGCTCAGAAACATTATCGGTGACCATGCCATTTTCAATAATGTTCATCAGGTCTCTGTCAACACCGGCACGCATCCTGAAAAGACATCAGTTTCAAATGAAACAACTTTATCGAGTGTCTTTTGAGCGGAATTCAGAGAGGGTCGAACGGCTGCGGCATGAGTATGTGGAGGCTTGTATTGTTCGCTTTAGCACTGTGATGTTGCATACTCTACACATTACTTTTTTACATTGACTGTATCCTGAACTACACAATGTTGTCTTGCGCTGTATTTCAGAGAGTTTTGCAGATGGATGCTGAGGAAATCCTGCATGAATTCATATATATTGATGAGGCAGGGTTCAACCTCACAAAAGCAAGAAGGAGAGGCAGAAATATCATTGGCCACAGGGCTATAATCAATGTCCCAGGGCAACGTGGGGGTAACATCACCCTTTGCGCTGCCATTTCACAGCATGGGGCTCTCCTCTGTCATGCCAATATGGGCCCTTACAACACACCTCACATTCTCACATTTTTGGACCGATTGCACCACATCATCTCAGCAGGTAATTAAATGCACCAGATACAATACACTGTCATCTGAGACAACGTGTCATTCCAGCGCTCTGCTTTGGTCCAGAACTGGTTTCAACACCATCCACAGTTGACAGTACTATACCTTCCAACATACTCTCCGTTTCTAAACCCTATCGAAGAGTTTTTCTCTGCATGCCGGTGGAAGGTTTACGATCTCCAGCCCCAGGCTCAGGTACCCCTCATTCAGGCCATGGAGGACAACTGTGACCAAGTCGACGCCGCAGCTGTGCAAGGATGGATTCGACATTCAAGACGGTTCTTCCTGCGTTGTGTTGCTAATGAGGATATTGCTTGTGATGATTTAAATTCTCTGGCCAGATCCAGCTAGGTGAAGAGATAATGTATAGTATGTTTACTGTTGTATTTTCTGTACAATATTGTCAGTTTTTTTCAGATTATTTTTTTATGGTTGTTGTTGTTATTTACTGTAATTGTAACCTGTACTGGATGTAGTATTTTACGTTTGTCTGTTGTTTGCTGAGCTAACAGTGTTATGCACACTACTGTAGTAGCATGACAACTGGGACATGTTTTGTTGTGATTCTCCATGTTGACTGATTTGGGTATATGGAGAAAAATCGATGATATTTTCGTCAGTCTGCAGCATTGGTCTTGTTTGGTGAACTATTGTATAGTTGCGCTTTCTCTGTGTACTTCATTTACAGTACTCTAATCACTGAGAACGTCTCTAGGTTACGTATGTAACCATGGTTCCCCGAGGGAACGAGACGCTGCGTCGAGATTCGCTTTGGGAATGCCCTTGTGTGACTGCGTTCTGAAGTACGTGTCAAATCCATCCAATGGAGCACCGAGACGTCACGAGCAGGGTGACGTAATCACCAGAAAGCATAAAAGCGCATCCGTTTGGGCGCAAACCAGCTTCGATGAAGTAACGCCTGCAGGGATGCAAGGAGTATGGCAAAGAGACGCAGCGTCTCGTTCCCTCAGGGAACCATGGTTACATACGTGACCTAGAGACGTTCCCCTTCAGGAACTTGAGCTGCGTCGAGGTTGCTTTGGGAATGAGAATACCCACTGCTCCATACTACCAAGTCTCTGCCTGTGTGTGTATCTTATGAGCATATCAAGAAGAGAGAACTTGGGAACCTGGGGTAGATGCCAGGTCTAGGTTGTAAAGGCGGACAAAAGTGTGTGGAGAGGACCAGCATGCCGCAGCACAAATGTCCTGCAAGGCAACACCCAAGTTGAAAGCTTTGGAGGCTGCCATACTCCTGGTCGAGTGCGCTCTGACCCCCATATGTGACGGTAGGCCAGAGGGCTCGTAGGCTAGTGAGATGGCCTCGATCACCCACCTACCCGTAGTCTGCTTGGTTGCCGGAAATCCCTTCTTTGGCTGACCAAAACAAACAAAAAGCTGATCTCCCTTACGCGACGGGGCAACTCTGTGTACGTAAGCGTCCAGTGCTCTAACTGGACAAAGCAGATTAAGCCTTTCTTGGCCTACTCTCTGGAATGGAGGAGGACCGAATGCCTGAAGTATAGGGCATCTTGGTGCGCTGTACCGGCCTCAGCCTCAGGGTGTCATGGAGGAAACGAGTGATAAGTGGGTTTCTTCCCAATGATTGACCACCCAGAAGTGCGTGGTAAGCAGCTAAGGCCGCCACTTATACCTTCAGAGTGGAGGGAGACAACCCTGCGGAGAATCGCTCCTACAGAAACTCCAGAACTGAACCAAGGCAGTTTACTGGTTCCTGCCTTCTAGCTGGCCCACCATGAGCGAAAGTTTTCCACTTTAAGGCTTACTGTTTCCTATGGCGGTAGCTCTGGACTTGAGTATAGTCTAACAACTCAGTTGAGAAGACCATACTGCTGGAGCTTGTCCCCCTCAGGGCCATGCCCACTCTTCGCATAACTCCCGTCGGGGGTTAAGAATGGCGCCCCCCGCGGAGAGAGGATTCCCTCCTGATCAGGAAGCTCCATCGGAGAGCGCGGTCGAGGAGGACGAGCAGTCCGAAACCTCTTGTACAAGGTGCGCGAACGCAGACCCCCTGCCGTTTGATGTAGGAGACCACCGATGTGTTGTTTGCGGACAAGCACATGATGCCCCCTTAGTTCTGGAAGGAATTGTGTCAGAGCTCGAAACACGGCCAGCTTTTCCCGGCAGTTGATGTGCCACAAGAGATAATGGCCTTCCCACATACCCTGGGCAGAGCGGCCACTCATGACCGCTCCCCAGCCCGTGAGAGAGGCATCCGTCGTTAGCGTTACGCAACGACTAGGAGCCCCTAACATCGGGCCTTGAATCAGGAACCAACGTTTCTAAGGCACGTAAGCATCGCCGCGTGGCCTTGATCATGCGAAGCGGATTCCCCCCTCGGGGAAAATCCTTTGGTTCTGATCCACCCCTGCAAGGGTCTCATGTACAGCAGGCAAAAGGTATCACGTTGGACGCTGCTACCATCAGGCCTAACAGACTTTGAAACTGTTTTACAGTGAGTGACTGGCCTTCTCTTACACTCTTGACTGTCGTGAGGATTGACTCGATTCGAGCAGGAGACCGACGTGCCTGCATCGAGGTTGAGTCCCATACCACGCCTAAATAAGTGGTTCTCTGTTGTGGAGAAAGTACACTCTTCTTGGCGTTTATTCTTAACCCCAGCTCTCTCATATGGGCTAGGACGACATCTCGATGCCGAGCCGCTATCTGCTCTGATTGAGCTAGTGTTAACCAATCGTCAATATAATTGAGTATGCAGATGCCCTGAGTCGCAAGGGAGCCAGAGCAGCATCCACACACTTCGTGAAAGTGCAGGATGAGAGTGACGGGCCAAAGGGAAGAACTCTATATTGGTATGCTTCGCCCCCGAAAGCACACTCGGAACTTCGCAGTGTTGAGGAGGATGGAAACTGGAAATAAGCAGCTCTTAGATCTATCGTAACAAACCTCCTCGGTACTGGATCGGAGATCTATCTGCTTGATAGTTAGTCATCTTAACCGCAGCCAGTTGATAGCACGGTTCAGAAGCGGAATCTAAGATCATACTGCAACACCCACCATCCTTCTTTCTTCGAACATGAGTAACGGCTTTAGAAACCCTCGGAAAAACACGCTCTCTCGTTCCGAGAGAGAACACGTTCTATGGCCCCCTTCCTCTAGAGAGTATCTACTTCTTGTTCCATTTACCAGAGCCTGCTCGGGGCCCACTATTGTGGGGATGACCCCGTTGAACGAGGCGGACGAGAACCGAACTGGATTCTGTAACCTTTCTCTACATTCTGCAGGACCCATTTTGAGATATTTAGTAGAAGTTTCCACGCTACCAGAAAATCTACTAAGGGAACCAGCCTCTCACTGCTGTAGCACCCTCACTTGAGGGGGTGAGCTCTCCCGTGCCGTACCGTCGCTGGGCTGCAGCTGGGAATTTCGCTCATCGGAGCTCACTGAACCCTGAAGCACAGAGGGTGGCAGGGGTATCAATAAACATCCGTGAGGGCACTGAGGGCACAAACGACCCGACTTGCTTGAAGCACCCGCACTTTAGGTGGCGAGACTCTCCCGTGCCGGGACCGTTGCCGGCGTCAGCCTGGTAATTTCACTCGTCTGAGAGCTCACTGAGGCCCATGGAAGTATTAGGGCGGGGTATCAGTGAACCTCCATGAGGGCACTGAGGGAATGACCGACCTGACTGCTGTAGCACCCTTACTTGAGGGTGCGAGCTCTCCCGTGCCGTACCATTGTTGGGCGGCAGCTGGGAATTTCGCTCGCTGGAGCTCACTGAGCCCTGAAGCACCGTGGGTGGCAGGGGTATCAATAAACCTCTTTGAGGGCACTGAGGAGGATTGGGCACCTTATACTGAGGTGTTATCCTTTCCTCTCCTGGTGGGCTGCCCTCAGGGACCTGACAGTGGTAGGACCATTTCACCGAGGTCCTCTTAGATAAATAACAGTCCGCAGATCCGTTTTCGTTTTAGAAGACCCCGACTGAGAGCATCGCCTCGACCCCCGATCTTTCTTTGGAGGGGTGTGGGTTGCAACGCTCTGTTTTTGAGACGGGCGATATGAGGAGCTTTATGACTTGAGCTGCTGCTCGCTCAGCAGCCCCACCACTGAGCAGGTCAGCCTGGTATACTTGTAACACCACCATGGTGTGCAAACATACGCCAGCCTGACCTACCGCCGTATAAACTTTCCAAACCAGACTCGATGTAAGCCTAAAGGGCCTGGTGGGAAGCTTCGGGGCCTTCAGGGACTGCTGAGGATGGGGAGAGATAGTTCGCAAGCGTCTGCTCCACCACTGGCATCGCCCCATATACATTATCATTCAGCCCCATGATGTTCTTTTGAATAATTAGAGACTGTGGGGCTGTAAATACGGGTATACGGGAAATACGGGAGTACGGTTTCTCCCATGATCTTGTCACCTCAGCATGGAGATCTGGGAAAACGGAAGGCCCCCGTCGTGAAGTCTGTGATCTGGATTCAGAACATGCTCGTCTAATTATTTTTAGGACGAGCATCCTGTTTCTAGGCTGGCCAAACGATATTTTATTTTGGCGAATGCACGAAACACACCCCATAATCACGAATCACACCTCATACACGAGGAACTGTGGTAGTGAGTCCACAGTCTCCTCTGTCTCGACACTCATCACATCCACCTCCTTGGAGGAAGATAGATGACGCGCGTGCTCTCACGTCTGTTGGTGGGTGGAAGAAACCGCCGCGCGGGCTTCTGAACCGTGAGAGAGCCGCGGATCTAGCGGGGAGACCCCACGCAACAGTCTGCGCTGTTGCCTCGCAACAGCGTGAACCGCTGCCACGGGATTCGCCGCCTGTCCTCGATCTCATCAAACGCAGCCAGGCGAGAGCGGAGCGTGCCGAGTGAGAGCTCGCAGTGATGACAATCAGCTGACCGTGCATGCTCCGCATGGATTTGACACGTGCTTTCAAACGCGGTCACGCAGTGGCGATCGCCACAGCTCATCTCGACGGCAGTCTCGAGTGTCCTTCAGGGGGAATTAGACTTGCTAAAAGTGTTTTAGGTTAGCAACAGCAGTGTGTAACTGGTTCAAAAAGATTAAAGTCATATGAAATGTGTGTGTTTCGTATGGTAACAAAATATTGTTTTTATAAAGTTGTGTATAGTTTTGACAAAAGTGTTCCATTTTGCAAATGAGCTGAAGTGTTGTGCTACTTTGGTGTAGGGTTGTGTTAATTGTGTGTAGTGTTTTGACAAACCGGGCCCTGTTTCCAAATTGTGCTTAAGCCATCGTAAAAAACTGTAAGAACCTCCACACTTATTGGCTTTATTTAATTCAACATTTATATGGTTTTCTTGCCGGTGGCACTATAATTTACCTCACCAAACAAAAACATTTATACGCCTACTTTTTTTTTTTTTAATTTGAAAGTGCAAAACAATTCTTTCATTCTTGCTCTTTGATCCAAAAGTGATTTGAAAAGTCACGTGGCACACTGGCCGCTCCATGTGTCCCGAGGCGGTCCAACTTCCCCCGTCCTCTCTGACCATTAAAGCACAAGCAATAAAAGCCCCTCCTCAGATAAAACCCACCTTTATTCCTCGGCCCTGCTTTCTCGGTCATAAACTACACTCATTTGGCGTCTGATTGTTGGTGGCAGCTGTTTGATGGGGTAAATAAAAATGCAGTAAATAATAGATGGCTCAGATCCTGTGTTTGTTTGGTGCCTGAGTGAAGCGGTGCAGCGCAAACGCGGGTTTAGACGCATATGCAGATATGCGCCGTGCCGGCATGCATGCAAATATGCAACCTAATGCAAATGCATCTCGGTCAATGTTATATCTTCTGACAGTGCAGTGCATTTTGTGGCACTGCCATGGAATTCAGATCAATTACTCGAGGTATTATTTCATCTTTAAATGCAGAATGAATACACTTGAAAGGATCCTTCTGATCCAGACGGATACATAAACACTCAGATCTGCCATATATAACAGTGAGATGCCCAATAAACTCTTTTTGTTAGCTTCAGTGCCTAATTGATTTGGATCCATTTAGAATGGACGATAAAGAAGAGGGGCATTTGGTGTAAAATGGAATGGGGGGAGGCATCTGTTCCCCGGAAACTGTTCCCCGTCAGCCAAGTTCCATTACTGGGCCTATTCACCGCAGTATTAACCCTGTCAATGGATCTGTCCAGCCGGCAGAATGCCCCCCGTCCCCCACCCTCACCACCCAGCTGGCCGAGCCTAAACCCCACTTACCGTCCACCACCAGCATTTTTTTCAGCCTGATAAATGCTCATTTCCCACCGAGCGGACGTAATTCCTGAATCCCCTTTTGCTTAGTTAATTTACAGCCATGCACAGGCAATTTTCCTCCGCGCCATATGAGGCGAGCTTCGCCTTCTCTCAATTACCGTAAATTGTCTGCGAGCGCAAGGGGCTGTGAGACATGAACTGAGAGGGCTGGAAGTGATTGGTTAGAAGAGGGTGGGTGAGGAGCTCATTTTCCCAGGGCAGGGCGGGGAGGAACAGGCCAGTCCGGCCAAGGATGGCCGGCGTGTTGTGGACTGTCACGCGCACTGAGGTGAAGCTGATGGCTAATTTACAGAAGGGCCCCCCAAACCCTCCATGGTCTGTGCCCCGTAGCCAAAGCCAGTGAATAGCTGACCTCTTTATAGTGTGTGTGATATACGCTGCAGGTGCATGTGGGGTTATCTATTATGAATGAGACATGTATTGCGCGAAGCATTAGTAATGTATGAGCTGGGGTTTGGTGGAGCACGGCTATGGGTCCTAGCAGCAGTTTCGGTCCCTGCCTCGCCTTCCCTATCTCTCTCTCAAACCACTCACACAGTGCTTCTGATAGCAGCACTAACTCAAGTTACAAGCCATAGCACCTGACAGCTCCTGCACATTCAGCACCGCCTGTCCGATTTGGATGCTGGGAGTTCTGCCTCAGGGGCCACACTCTACTTTCTCAGCTCTTCTGAGGAGAAAAGAGAGGAGAGGAGGAGAGCTGCCTTGACCAGCCCCTCCCTCGCCAACTCTGTCTGTCTATATTTAATCTGACTATAAGCACATCTGGATCAAAAGCCCTGCCTCCTCTCGTTGTCTCTGCCGATGTGCCGAATCCTACCACCCCTATAAATCGCACACATACTGTACCCCAAAATATAGTAAGCCTGATAAAAAAGCCTGTAGTTACGGAGATACTGTATTTTGGCTAACAGCCATTTGCTAAATTGCGTAAACAAGAGTTGTAAAATATATTTTAATCACCTTTTAATTTTCACTTATGTATATATTACATAAATGTAACATTATTTTTTTAATATAAAATTTGCATAAAAAAGAAAAATTATTTGTATGGTAATCAAATTTTAAATTGATGTAAAACGTTACTTATACATTATCATTTATATTATTTTTTATTTCTCTTTCATTTCTTAAATTCACACACCACACACACACACCACACACACACATAATGATAAAAAGTAATAATACATTTATAATAATAAAAAGTTAGAATGTATTTTTAAAAAATAAATAAAATTTTTATATACCATATGAGCTTGAACACTTGGGCCTTTCTGGATTTCACTCAGTGGCATTTATATCTCCAGTCTGTCTGTGTTAATCTGTTCATCTGGACAACACTAGCGAAAAGCACATTATATTCCACACCAGTAAGTCACAAAAACTGCCTGAAAAATGTCGCCCGCCTCCATAATTGATGAAGTTATGTGGGCTCTCAAGACTTTGGCTCTGTAGACTTGCTACAGCTCGCTCTGTACCACCACCAAACTTTTGAGAGTGTGGCGGTCTTCAACCAGCATTCTCTCTCCTCCATTCAGATGAATTAGTAAAACTTACATCAATAATGCAGGCGTGTTTGAAGCCACAAAAACCAGAGATAGCGAGCGACTGAACAAGCGAGCATGGGTAGAGAGAGCGAGGGGCACAAGGAGAACCTTGGCTTCTCTCAGATATCATGTTATAAACGTGAGAGGAAATCTCATCATACATAATCTGTGCGGCAGTGGACCGCTGGAGTGGAGTAGTTGAAAAAGATGAGAAGGGGCTACAGGATGGAATGATTATGACAGGAGGCATCACTCAGCAGCTGTTTAGAGGGTGGAAAAGGGGCCATAAATCAATTTCACACCGATTATGACACAATGCAGACCTGCGTGAGCTCTGCGGAATTAGCTGTGCACACCGAGGATCATGTTGGGCTAAATTGATCCTTGTAAAAGAAAAAAAGGAGAAAAACTGGCACTACAGAGGGACAGAAAGAAAGACAGAGGGAGAGAGAGGAAGCCAGAAATGAGGCTTTAAAAGACGAGAGATTACAAGAAACAGGGTGGGAGGAACAAAAGTGAAGACAGATTAGTGGAGAGAGAGAAAGAAAATGGAGCTGAAGAGCTGCGAGGAGGGAGAGTGGCAGCGGGTCGCTTCTGGTCAATGTTATTGTGGTACTGACTATCGAACTGATGGCGAGCGAAACTCACACACCATTGAGATGCAGGAAATCATACGAATCAGTCTAGAATGTGACGAAAACCTTTTAAACCCACTGACACAATCGTATGCAGACATGGATCAAAAAGTTTGAGATCCTTTTATCCCATTGAAAATAACACTGGAAATAACCAATGCCTTTTGGAAAAATTTCAGGGGGGGGGGGGGGGGGGGGGGGGGGGGGGGGGGGGGGGGGGGGGGATAAAACTTCAAGTAATCAGAAGATGCACTTTGGATGATTTTCACAAACCTATGGCATTCATGGAGTTCAAGTGCTGCTGTCATTTAAACAACAGACAATTTATACATTGTTTTCACTCAAATTATGATGATCATATAATTTGTAATGAAACTGAAAATATACAAAACAAGCATTTTCACTAGTGGTCTCAGACCCTATTGTACATGTAAATCAACAACATAAAATCTTAAAGAGATCGTTCATGCAAAAATGAAAATTGTGTCATTATTTACTCATTCTCATGTTGTTCCAAACCGGTATGAGTTTATTTCTTGTGCTGAACAAAAATTAAGATATTTTGAAGAATGTTGGCATTGTTTACATACCATTAAAATCAATTGCTACCATCAACTGTTTTTTTTCCACATTCTCAAATATCTTCTTTTGTGTTCAACAGCTGAAAGAACTTTATACATGTTTGGAACAACTTGAGGGTGAGTAAATGATGACAATTTAAATTTGTGGGTGAACTATCCCTTTAAGAAAATTCAAAAGACCAAAACCAGAAGTTCCCAAAGCGCAAAGACATAAAAGAGTGTAAACCAAGGACAGCTTAATACATGCAAACATGTAAAGCAGTGGTCACAACACACACACAACACACACACACACACACAACACACACACACACACACACACACACCCACACACACACACACACACACACACACACAGAAGTCTGTACTCGCAGGGTAGCACACCCTGGACATCAAATGGCAATTTTACTCATTTGATTCATTTTAACGCAGACACTTTAAATGATGTGCTACCACTGCAAATTCTTCCATGTGCCCTCTATGCCAATAACCTTCCCCATCTTAAAAGACAAACATCTCCAACCAAGAAAATGTACAAAGAGATCTGTGCACGATGGAAAGCTCTTGTTGTAGGGGTAGATGCTTAGAAAGCATGTGGAAGACCAGTTGTACTCAGTTGTACATGTGCCACAGATAAAGATGGTGTGATCAATAGCTGATTTATGCACACTTGTGTTATATTAATTGATGAATTCAATTTAATTAAGTCAATATAATTATTATTTGGTTTACTAAGGTGTTCTGTGTTTTTTTTCTTTTTCTTTTTGGTAGAGCACATTACTATGCAATTGCTAAGGTGTTGCTTATTGAAAAGAAAAGAAAAGAAGCCAATCCTTAAGCCCCCTTTGCCTCCTTCAGAGTCAGTCTATGAATTTATTGGCCCATTTTGAACACCACAAAAGTTAGAATCCATTAGGATGAGAGGTGAATTTGAATTTGCAGCAGGATTACAGTCAAAACCAACATGAAGTCCAACTACATTTATTCAAACAGACAGAACTTTAAAGACTACGATGGGATTGGGATGTTCCTTCTCAGTATAAACAGAGTTCCTGTTGGGTGGAGACCATCTTTAACTGCTGATAACTTTCCAACTCCACATGCTGTAAGAAACCCAGTGGATGTACTTGAAAGTGCATATCTCACAGTCATATACATGATTCATTCGTCTACATGATCTTTCTCACCCGTCAGAGCAGTTTAGAGGATGACGCTCGCTGTGTGTCTTAGTATGTGAGTGGACTCCTGTTGAAGCCCACGGATCGTGATGATCACAAGCGTGTGATCAGAGGCAAATCGGTCCGGTAATGATGCTGATGTATCATGCCAGTAAGTACAGGAGCACAAGCAGCCCCTTAAGCAATTATGCTAGCATTAAATAATCATTACGCAACCTCATCAGGAAACCGGCATATTCAATGATACGGGAGAGAAAGAGAGTGCGAGAGGAAGAGCTACATGATTTTTAGAGGAAAATTAAGTTCTGGACTGATGAGTATTGAGCAGCATCAGGCCAGGCAGGCGCTTTGATCAGGGCTCTTTCTAATGAGGAATGGCCTGTTTTACACACATTTAAAGAAAGGGTGAGCCGAGAAACACACACGCATTGGATGAAAAAATATTTTGAGAGAATAAATGGCCTTACAGAAAATGGGTTTCATCTTACGCTGTTTAAACACTTGATTTAAATGTTTGAATCGAACCCAATTTCGATTTCACCCTACTCACCCTGCAGGTCTCTTCACATTACACTTTTGGTCAGAAACTGCAATATGTTTGCATCATCATTGCAAGTGCTAACGGCAGGTGTTTACCCCTGTAGCTATCTAACGATTTACACACAAGATGCAAAATTATTAATTCACTTTCACAAGACAGGATGAATTTCTACTGTACTATTGTGACCTGTGTCGAAACAACTCAATTGTTGTAAAATAAAAATAACATGAAAAAAAAAACATGTTTTTAAAACATTGATACAATACTGTGAAATAAAAATATTGCTACTGAAAATGCATCAAATACATAAGAGATAAACAACATCCCTACGAGAAAACTAATTAATCTGTGGGTTCGTTTTCAATCTCTTTTGTAATGTAATTTAATGTACTGTAATGTACTAATAAAAAAAAGTAAATAAACGTGTTACATTTAGACAACCTGTCTTCAGTGTCTCCCTGAACTGTAATACATTTTTTTTTTTTAAATACATATATACTGTACATTTAAAATATTGATAAAAGTTTGCAAGGAAAAAACTATAGCAATGTATTGATATTTAACTGTATCAATGAGGCCCTAAAAACATAAAATCTCATGTCAGCAAATCTCAGTCATGTGTGTAAATGTAAGCTATCTGTTGTCTGGACTATGTGAAGACAGCAAATCAAGATGTGAAAACCCTGTATGATGCTTATACTGGGCAACAAAGTGATGGGGGATGAAAATGACCTAATATTTTCAATGGAAGTGAATGAATGGATTTTAATTTTCTCCAGAATACTGCATGTGCAATTAAGGAGGACTGGCCAGCCGGGGGCTTCCGTGGGGCTTAGCAAACCGTGGCTGTCTCCAAGTGACTATGCCGCAGCACTGTACTGTGTGTGTGTGTGTGTGTGCATGTGTGAACGTACATGGTTTTTAGTGTAAAAGAATATGTTTATCTCAGAGTATGCAGTGCATGATGGAGTGTGACGCTGAGGTGAGTCGGGGTGCACAAGGTACGTCTCCCACACGCAGCGTTACATTAATTCGACTGGTACAGATGAAGTAATATCTGGAGGGTAGTGTAATTAGTTCAAATTCAATTGGACTCAAATACTTCATTATATACCTGCCAACAACACTAGGGATTGATAGCCATGGTTTCTTTTTCAATTTCCTTTTTTTCCCTTCATTAATGGCTTGGAATTAATGGAATGACATGGTTGAGTCAGGCGATGCTAGAGGAGAGCATTACAGCAGCAGAACTGTATCATGGGGTTATCGGAGCCTTGGTAAGCATTATAACAATTTGTTTCTTGCAAGTATTCATTTGCAAGTACATACAAAGTAACAGCCATGGTTACTGTAGTGAACTACAACTAAAATCATAAAAAAGAAAGAAAACATTACAAACAAAAATAATTGTTGTTTAAAGGGGTGGTTGACTGGGTTTTTTCTAGGGCTTGATTGTGTTTATGGGTTGCAGTCTAACATGTGTTCATGCTTCGTTTTTTAAAAAAACGCATTATTTTTCACATAATTTACCTTTATTCCACACCGATCTGTCCCTTCTCTAACAAACGCCTCGATTATTTCCTGTTTTTATGAAGCCCCTCCCTCAGAAATACGCGATGGGCTGAGATTGGTCAGCTGGCTCAGTGTGTTGTGATTGGCTAAACCGCTTCTACAGCGCGTCTGAACATCCCGCCCCTCAAGCTCAGAATGTGCTCCGGTTGTATTGTAAACAACATCGTCGTTAATATCGCTTAACAGTTTGAGCCCGATTGAGAAGCAGAGAATATTATTGAAGAGGATCCCGCAGAACCTGTGCAAGCACTGCTTTTAATGGTAGGCCTATGTTTTTTTTTTGTTGTTGTCTCATACTTTTAGATATGCTGTTATTTGTAAATGCTACTGCTTCTGTTAGCTTTTAATATATGGTTTTATTCTGATTAAAGCTTTAATACAGCACAGCAACCGTACGCACGTCCATGTATAACGCTTCTCATAGCTATGTGAAAATAAGTGTATAATTGTAAAAGTTCATTTTTGGAGCTGAGCTGAATGAAAGAGAGAGAGAGATGCAGAGGAGAGAGAGATATGCAGCAGCAATGGACGTGAGTGACCAGTATTAAGACTTCTGCTTTAGAACATTGTTTTGAAACTTGTGATTCCCTTAGAACGTTAGAAGACAGATTTTGCGATTCATAATAACAATTGTTTACGTCACCTCTAGTTTTCTCTTACTCTTCTGTAAAGCAGCACATAGGACTCGCCCCTTTGCTGCGTGTTCCCGGGGGCGGGGTTTATCTGGGTTCGTGACGTAACGGACCTGGGAAACAGCTTGGGTAGTCCCTACGAGCCGTTTTGTAGGCATTAAACTGCCAGAATTTTAAAAGACTATATCTGCGTTTGCATTGAACTTTCAGCTTCGTTACTTTGCAGATATTGTTTATGCTCAACAGCAACATTACACACTAACTAACGTTAAAAAAAGTGAAATCGCAATCAACCACCCCTTTAACTGAAATGAAATATTAAAAACTAAAACTGAACAAAATGTATAAAAACTATATAGACATTTAAAAACAATAAAAAACAATAAATGAAAGTTACTAAAAATGAAAACAGAAAACGTAAAAATAAAATCGAATTCAAAATATGAACTAAAACTATAATAGTATCTCAATGACACTAAAATAACACTAGTAACATCTAAATTGAATGAATGAATGTAAAATATAACATTAAATAAATAATAATGTATACAATTATGTTGTACATGTTTTTGCCGTTTCAACCAAAAAAAAAACTAAGAAAAAAGCACATTCCTTGTTGACAGTCTCCTACATTTCCCATAACCCCTTGGGATTTTCCACTTCCTGTCTGTAAAACCCCATATGAACACTGAACATTAAAGATGCTTATTAAAGATATACACTCTAACAAAAACAGTGCAAATCACATGAATCTTTTTCTCTTTTTTTGTCAGTCCTGGCAGGACGATGTCTTACTTTCTATAACACGCTTACATTCAGAACTGTGAATGCAATCGTAGAGATACTCAGCACAATACATTCATATAAACTAATGCCCCAACCTCAACACTGTTGTCTTATTAAAATATTTGTTCGCACGGCTCAGTGGCCTTTAATCTTCCAGGGATCTGATTTTATATTTGTCTTCGGCGGATTTACTCCCTAACTCTGCCTCTGTTTACCTAGTGTAATTGACAAGCCACTTAGAGGAATGGGAAAAGCAAAGTGGGACGGCATGCCCTGTGCATCAGCATGCCTCCTCCAGTCCGTCAATGTGTGACTGTATGTTTGTTTAGCATCTGCTATACTTGTCTAAAAACACTTGCCTGATGCACAGGGGACATCAGTTCCCTCTCTCTCTCTCTCTCTGCTGTCTGTTGACCTGTGGCTGACACAATCAGCTTGTCACTGCAATTAATAGAGGCAGGAGATATTCTGAACTTCCTGTTTCTACTTTTAGCATTTGAAGGGTGCTGAAAATGTTTGCCGGCCTTCATATGCCACAAATTACTTGACAGAAGTTGACAAGTTAATGAGAACATAAATGTCAAATTCGGTGAGTTAGTGTGACAGAAATGCAATATTGGAAACATTTTTCAAATTTAATGCCACATTCTTTAATTAGGAAAAACATGTTATTTAGAGGTTTTTTTTTTGTTGGTCAAAATGTAATAAAAGTTCAGAATAAAACAGACAAAGCTATGTATTAAACCATAAAGTGCAGCCCCAAAACATCTGGACACTTAAAACGTACCAATTTCATCACATTAAATGCAAAATATTTCACATTTGATAAATAAATTAACTTTTTATTTATAATTTTTTTTTGCAAATACTGTTAAGTAACAAGGTAATTTTTAGTGGATGTATGAAGCTAGTTTTCCTCAAGTTCCAACAGGTTATATACAATCTTTCAAAGAAACCATTTGATAAAAATGAAGCTTACATACATACATACATACAAATACATACAAATAATTAAATTTAGTGGGACCATTGTATGAATGCCTTTTGTAAAAAAAACAGCAAACAAAATGCACCGTGCTTGTGCTGTGTGCAGAAGAGTAAATAAATAAAACAGAAGCTATTCTTTTTTCTTTTGTAAAATGTACCGGTTATTTGTTGCCATCTGCCCTGTAGATGAAAGGTTAAAGTTACAAAGAGGGTCTGATGTTGCATGCAGGTTTTAGTGCCAACCTTGGAATGAGCTTTTGACATCTTGCAACAACAGTTCAATACCCATCCAGGGGAGCCTCCATCGCCCGTGTTTGACGGGGGAGCAGGCAAAAAGACGAGCCTTGGCACCTGGTGTCTAAAAACCCTGTGACTGCTCTCAGCTGGGAGGAGGAGTTCTGGCTGATGTAAAAGCTATCTTTGATCTGAATAAAAAGCTGAAGGCTCTGGAAGGGTGCACTTTGCCATTATTCATGGGAACTTCAAAGCCTTCGTAATTAAATTGGAAGAATACCTAACAAAGAAACAGCCACAACGGAAAACTAAAGAGAGAGAGAGAGTTAAAGAGAGAGAGTGGGAAAAAAGGAGAAGGAGAACAAATACTGGTGCCAAAGCGAAGCCATGTTGGGTGATGTCGGGAAAGATCCTGAGGGATGTTGGGTAGTGGTGCAATCCCGGAGCACAGATGGATCTGGAGGTGGATCTGAGCGGTGAATCACATCATCTCTCCCCTCCGTCCTCTCCTGGAATGCCACAGGCTAGCGTACGGCTTGCTATGAAGAGGCTGACCGCTACCAGACTGGTCTGTGGGGGCTGCATGCTGCTAGATACCCCCTCTATGCCCCTAAAATTACCTCCAATCCATCATATATCACAGATATGACCTAATCGATAGGTGGGCTCCCACTGCTGCCAATGTCAGGGATTTTTTTCTCCTCTGTCAGAAGTTCTGTGGAGGTAGGAGTGAGGTCGGAAAAGTGCCGGGGAAAGTGCTGAGTCGCCTGCAGCCCACAGACTTTATTCATCTTATCAAATTACAGCCACCTCAATAACCATCTCGTGGGACTCGAGACAGAAGAACAAGATTTCTCAATATTTCCAGTACTTGCTTGATTTCATTGTTTTTCTGATGAATGGTGAACACAGAGTGTATGAATGTTGAAAGGTGCCAAAAGAGGATGCTGATTCACTAAAGCAGTCATCTACAACCGCAAACAAATTTCATAACGCTAAACTCAGTCCTGGATTGAGAAGATTCACATGCTGTTATCACAACACTCTAATTTTACTCTTGATATTGTGACGATTTGTGACTAAATAATAACAATTGTCTGACTAGCAACTTTTATGTTTTAACTTTAGCGTTTTAAGTTTTGTTTAATTAAAACTTATGGGTAGAAAGTATCACTACTAATTATTTTATTAGTTTTCTGGAATAGAAAAATAATTAAATTGATTGTTTACCCAAAAATGAAAATTCTGTCATCATTTATTTGCCATCAAGTTGTTCCAAACCTATATGACTGTATTTCAACTCTCTGAACCAAAGATATATTCTGAAGAATGTTGGTAACCAAACAGTTGGCGGTAGCCATTGACTTTCATAGTATACAAAAAAAGTACTATGGAAGTCAATGGCTACCGCCAACTGTTTGGTTACTAACATTTTTCAAAATATTTTCTTTTAAGTTCAGCAAAAGAAAGAACAGTGGATGAGTAATGATAGATTCACTTTAAATGTTTTGGTGAACCATCACTTTAACCAATAATAAAAAACTACAGTTCGAAAAACTACAACTGTAACTTATGTTTATATAATTTAAAGTAGCATGTGATTCAAATGACACATCATAAAAAATGTTTGAAAAATTTAATTAGACTGTAAAAAAAAAAAAATTAACTTGCACTTTTTGAGTGAAAATGTTTTTTTTTAGTGTACTACTAAATTGAAACTGTCTGTCTCTGTATACCATTATTCATATGCAAAATTAGTTGTTTGTCTTTACTCATACTTTTTACCCTTTTTAAGTTAAATATAAAATAAATATTTACACCTGCCATTTAATAAAATCATTTTTCAAAGTACAAAATCTACTGGTGCATGAACCATGTTTTCCCCTTATTTTATAAATACACTGTAAAAAGCAAAACTTTTCAACCTGATCTAAATTTTCTTGTTGATTCAGTAATTATTAAATAATATTTATAACTTCAATAGAACAAGTTAATTTAGATGCAACCATGTGAACCACATAACCATATTTTTAGGCTACTTTATTATAATTATTATTATTATCGTTTGCATTATCAAAGTAATCTACATAAACATTTTCACATTTGTATAACATTTGTTTGCTGTTTACTGATAAAAATGGCATCACAAAGACCTTCAACTTGTTTCGTATGCATCTCTGAAGGCACTCCGAGTCCAGTCTCTCAAATTCAGTGTGAACAGCTCGAGCGATTAGAGTAATTACTTATGACAGAAAACGCGGAGCTGCTAGCATCCAAAGCATCCCTCGGCCCGGCCTGTTTTCATTACACCGCATCTCACTCACACACACAATACTAGTGATCAACCTCAACAGCAATCATCTTAATTTCTAATTATCCCAATTAATGTATGCAAATGGGGTTAATTCAAACTTATTGAAACCGTTTCGAAAGCTGTGCAATCAACGAGCAGCTCCATCAATTAACATCAATATTTGTCTTGCTTTGATTATTTAATTTTCCCATGGTAATGGCCACAATTAGCAGTAATTAAGAGCTTCCGTATGCGAGAGGAACCGAGTTGTTGATTAGAAGAGTATTGAAAGGTGCCAAAGCTGAATCCCTCCCTTCCAGCTCCTCTTCCCTCGTGAGGAAAAAAATGGGCAAAAAGAGAAAAAAGAAAATTGAATCAAAATGGAGCAACATGAAACTTATCTACAAAATAGTGTGGAAAAAAATAGACACATACTGACAGTCAAAGATTTCTACAGTCTGTCGAGAGTATCAAAAAAAAAAAAGAGGGTGATTAGTTTTGAAAGTAAAAGCTATGTAACCGTAAAAAACAATGCCTTGCTGGGTAAAGGTTCTGTCTACCTATATATATATATAATATATAGTAATATCTTTATATATATAGATATATACAAAATGGAGTTTCAATCAATTTGCAGCAGTCACAAAGGAGGCGATATGTCAGCGCACATTTCTTTAAAGTTTCTGCTTTCTTTGTTTCTCTATGGTACGCAGTGAAAGGCCCTGTTAATCAGTGGCATATGTTGGATTATTTATTGCAAGCATGATAATGTCATTATTGTGCATGTGGGGCCACAGGGATTGGCTCACTTTTTGCTGTGCGTGTGTAGAACAGCCCGCAGATAATGCATTCAGCAGAATTACACTAATACCAGCAAACATAAAAAAAATCTGTCGAACAAAAATCTAAATCATTTCTACTAGCTGGCCCTATAGGTTAATATTACTGTGCCTGACAGCAGCACCTGAACGAAATGAAAATATATTGCAATTAGAGCAGGATTGATTAATAGACGGCCCTATATTAAACTATGCTTGACTAAGCTATACATAATTCACCAGCTGTGTTACTGAGCTTTGCTTTAGTATTGGACTGAAAATGGCTGCAGGGTTTATGTAGTGCTAATTGTTCAGCAGGTGAGCGTCTGCGCTAACAACACTGTATTACCCTTCGGAACGCTGGAAATGAACTCATTCATTTACAAACCACAAGAGTACAGGCTAGCTAACTAAAACCGTGTTGTAAACACATGAAACTGTCAGCAATTAGGTCTAGCAATGTGAAAAACACACCATGCCGCTAAGGTCAAAGGCTACTGAACTTTAAATGTCAACAACAAATGTCCCTCGCTAAGCTAATTCTACGCTATTGGTGTCAGAATGTTGTCGTGTTTGACAGCTGACTGAAGCGCGCCGCGAACGCTAAGGTAATTACTGAGGGGAACCACATCGCTAGTACCTTCTAACTACTGTAACCTTCTGAATGTCAGGTTGAAGACCTCGTCATACTGTCTATGATCCTTGCTTTGGAGGACCTCCTGCAGGCACTACATGTACAAAGTGAGGCATGCTAATTAAAAACACGTTTTCACGCTAACCTTTAAAACACGAACCCGTGCTTTAATGGCCTTTAGATAACGTGGTATCTGTGCTATCAGGGCTGCGCACCTATGTCGATCCCACCTCACCTTTACATAGCTCTCTTTCAATTAGAGATAGCGAGAGCGAGAACGAAAGAGGGGGGAGAGAGATGACTAGCGTCTCTTTTTTATGTGAGCGGAGACTTGAGGGAAGCTGTCTATAGGCCCTTAATTTATGGCGGAGCAAAAGTGGCTAAGCAGATGGAGACAGATACAGTGGGACACGAGCTTCTCGTACACACACACACACACACACAGACACGTGCATGCAGCTTTTGTCGTAAATTATGCTGAGCGGTGGAGAATTTATGGGGCACAAATATCTCAGTACCAGCCTATCATTTCCTAAGCACTGTCAGTGTAATTCTTTCCTTGCCTGTCTAAACACACAGATAAAGCCGGTCTTGACTACAGCAGAGACTGAGAAGAGACAGATAGACATGGTTAGGGATGGGGAGGTGGCAGCGATGAAAAAAAATAACCATGTGGAGAGGATGGAAGAAGTGTCATATGTTCGCTAGTGTGTTAAAGAGGGCGTTTAAATTCAAATATCACATATGAAGCTTTGATTACTGTCGACGTGTTTGTTTAAAGGTATATTCCGGGGTTCAGTACAACATAAGCTCGAACGACAGCACTTGTGTCAACATTGACTACCGCCAATTAATCCTCCTTTTCTTTAGTGAGACACTTACAATGGAAATGAATAGAGCCAATCTGTAAACATTAAAACACACAATACGTTTAATAGTACAGCTACAAGAGGCAACCAATTTAACATATTTTCTCAACCATTTAATGACGAGAACAAATGTATAGCTTATATAAGATAAAACTTAAGTTTTAACAGAAAACAAATTATGTACCCTGCCTTGGAATCAGTTTTTTAATTATTTTTTATTAATATTTTTATTCAGCAAGTACAGATAGTAGGGCAAAATAATTATTTTTCAAATAAATGCTGTTCTTTTGAACGTGTATTTATGACCGTATCCTTCAAAATCGATAGTTAAAATAAATGTCATAATATAAAAAATTTAAACTTAATAAAGCTTCCAACTGTTTTTTTAACATCGATAACTAAATAAATGATGTTTCTTAAGCACCAATCAGCATATTAGAAGGCACAATGACGCCTGAAGTAATGGGCTGCTGAAATTTCAGCTTTGAATCACAGGAATAAATAAAATTTTTAAAATATACTAAAATAGAAAACGTTATTTTAAATTGTAATAATATTACATATTACATTTTTTACTGTATTTCTGATCAGATGAATGCAGCCTTGGTGAGAATAAGGACGTACTAACCTGAAATCTTACTGACCCCAACATTTTGAATAGTAGTAAGAGTAATACTAAATAATAAAATTATAAGCTTTACATTTATGCATTTAAATCCTTCAAAAAAATGGACCCACTCTAAATGCCTCACAATAACCTTGATTATCAACATTATCCCACAAATGCTGTCAACTGAACCCAGTATAACCCAGAATGTGCATAAGCTTAAAAAAAACCTTTAGAAAGCAGAAAAACAAGCAAACAAACAAACACACATGTGAAAAGCACTTTTTAAGTGATTCTTCTCATACGTCCAAAGAATCCCTGGATGCAAAAAGGTTGTTTTTTTGTTCCCCCCCCTGTCCCGTAACCCAATCTGCTCAACAAACTAGGTATGGCTGAGAGAAAAGAGAATGTTTTGAACCATACACAAAGAATAGCAAGAAAAGGGCGGCATTATAAATTCAGCTCCAACTTTACAATGTGAGAGATATACTCCGGGTGACCCAGCGCCGAGATTTCGGGGCTTATAGAGGCTTAATGGGAAAGGTGCTCGGCGCGGCTTTGTGTATTGGCGTGTTCTCCTTGGGCTACCACTCGACGACTTGTCCATGAGCAGCGTGCAAAGTACACATTATTTGATAAAACAGCATCCAATTTACCCAGCTATTCTCCCCTCGCTCGCAAAGGAGCTAAAGGGGTACTTTGCGTGTCTGCTAAGGAAATGAAACTACCTCAACACAGCTAATTAACTCGTCTTGGAGGAGCAACAGAGAGGAGACTCCAGTTGCATTGCCTCAAAAAGTCATTCAGTTGAGTTGATCTGGGGGAGGATGATGAGAACAGGCTGTCTGAGTGAGGATAGTGGTGTCTGAGCTGCATAAGTGATTAAAAGAAACATAAATAAAACATAAAAAAGGAGAATGAATGACTGTGAATACGCCACTAAAAATGTATTTCTAAATGCATTATAGCAATGCTCAAATATCATGTAGGACAAATTAGACACAAGTTGACATGAAAAATCTAAATAAACTTCTATGTAGATAATTGTTTAATAATATTCTACAATTTTTTTATTCAACAAAGTTTTCACAGTTAACCTGCTAAATGTGACATAAAAAATTGTTGTATTTAATTTTATCTACACTATAAACACATACACTCGGCACCGTAAAGACATGTTTAGTGGACCACACTGCTCTGAGGAAATGCTCCTGCTTGTCCTTTCTCTGACTGTACAGCTCGCATAAATAAAAGACATCAGCAAGTGGAATATTCTTTTAAAGACATACTTTTATCTTTTATAAGAATTTGCACCGACATGACAGTCACGTGTGAAACTAAAGCACTTTGTAAGTTGCTCTTCATGAGAACATCTGCTAAATTATTAGTCATACATGCCTCCGCTGTACGGTCCATGCAGAGAATTTAGATCTGAATATGTGAATAACACCTACAGTATGTGGGCACGAATTGATCTGCGCAGCATATCTGCACTGATACACAGATAACTAACTACACTCCAGCCTGAAGTCTTCTAAGCATCACAGGGTCTTCAGAGATTTATTAAGATGCACCCAATGCATCTAGAAGACCCTGGAGGACCCAACCTTCCCATAATTCTCACCCCTAGAGGATAACCGTGGTGCAAAGCCAGTGGCGGCCCAGCGTGCATTGCAGCAAAGCACAGAAACATCAATACCGATGCACACTCTCAACACTGGGGCTTATGGGGAACATCACACCATCTGCAGACATCTAATGCAGACACACTCACACACATGCTACAGCTCTGATGTTTTTCTCTTAATTCCACTCAAAGCAGACACAGCGACATGATGTTTTTGATTAGTTGTAGTTTTACAACTTCTACATATTAGGCGCGCAATCAAACCTGAGAATTCAGTTTTTTAATTAAAATCTTTTTACATTTTACATTTTAAAAAACATCAATCATTTATTTATCAGCACAATCAACAAGTTTCTTTCAAATGTTTATAAAAATGTGACTGATCAGATTTAGTTTTTAGCTTATGATCTAAATATCTATATAGAATTGATCAGAATCTACAAACTGAAAGTGAAGAAAAGACAATTGAATATATCATCAAATTATCAAAGTATTTAAAAAATAAATCACTGAGTTAAAGTTTTTATTACTACTACTACTACTAATAATAATTTGTATTAAATTTACATAAATACTACTATAAATAAGTTTAATAACCTAAGAAACATATTTTGAGTGACTTCAGAACTAAACCTATAACAGGGCATTTCATGACTAAATATAAAGATGTTAAACATGATTAAACAACTAAATAGAAATATATAAAGTGTTAAGTCAAATGGTTAATCATCAGCTCCGAAAAAAGAAGCTTAGAGTAAAATGACTAATTTCTATTGTGTGCCCAATTATGGAGGAAGATAAACATGGGGATGGCTAAATAGATGCCGATATGGTGGCCTAATAAATAACAATACAATGCATCATTAACACTAGGGCACAGTGAAGGAGAGGACTTTGGTGAATTAGCTGCATGAACTAAATAATGCAGTGCAAAAATTCAAAGAAACTTTTTTGTTGATTGTGCTGATGCGATTTAAAGCCCAAGAAAATAATTACGCCTTTGATTAAATCACCAGCACAGACCACAAATACTTTAGGCTATAGAATTACTACAAAATTCACTTGAGTGCTGAAGTCATTGTGTTTTTGGAATCCGCAGGTTTTATTTCAGAAACTCGATCCCTGGAATTGATTAGCCTCATAACATGAATAATGTGATGATCCAAACAATGACATGAAAAATCTTTCTTTCTTTCCTAACTGTTCCAGAATCCATAACTAATGCAGCACTAATGCACACTTCATTTTTATGCATACAAAATATATTCCTTCAATTTAAGATGTGCAAGATTGAAGGAATGACAAGACAGAGACAAATGGTGGTACATCACTGGTATTGTAATCAATAATTTAGTGGAGCTGATAGAAACGATATTTTAATGAGATCCAGAGCACTTCACATAACACAGAAAGCCTATGGAGAGCCTTTCCATTTAGTATTAATATGAAAATGCTATGTTCACTTTACATCAATGCAGACCAACGCTAGTCTGGGGAAAACACTCCCCTTGTTGTGTGTGTGTGTGTATATATACATAGAAGTTCAAATATGTGTGTGTTGCACCACTGCGCTACGATGCTCTCAGATCACATACCTATTTCCTATAATAACCTGCTTTTAATCTCAGGAGTATTTAAACTTTGCTTTGATTAGTCGTCGATGCTGATGAGATGTCCATTTCACCGGTCAAGACTTTTTTTCTTAAAACAAGCATGCACAAATTAACTCTCATTTCCGGCGGGACTCTAATGAGTAAAACAAATTTTGTACGAGGTGATATAAAAGGATCCCTTGAATTCAAAACAAAACACATTTCTTTTCAAGCACAATCTCATCTGAGCGACCGGCTCATTAATTTGATCTTATCAGATGTGTTTAAGAGTAGAAACAGGCTAACTACAATACCGTTAGCAAAACAATTACCTATTGATACGCAGTATTGATACAACCGGCTATACAGATTCATCCTCATTGCGGCTGTCGTTAATTTCCACTTACTGTTTCTAGACAAACCAGAAAGAAAACGAGACTGTCTGAAGCTAACATCTGCTTTAGAGCAATGGACATCAGCTGATCCGTATTCCCCGGGGTTTCGCTTCCATTTCCAACCCATTATGTCATCGCTATTGATGAGCGAGTGTATACTGAGTTACGCTCATAGTGAGAGTTTGAGTGAGTCCGATGTGCGTGCACACACACATGAGCGGTGAACGTATGTTTCAAATATCAGATCATTGTTAGCAGGGGTTGGTGTCACTCAGCAGGAAGTCTTCAGGGGGGAATGAGCTCCGACTATCTCTCCTGTGCAGCACAGAAAAAGAAACGGCTTCAACCACTCCCTACGTTTCTTTGACTTTCCTTTCTGCTCACACTAGCCCACCCGTCCAATTATATCGCATTGTGGCTAAGCATTCGTATCCCTCTCAATCCTCTCTCATTCATGGATTTAATTTCCCCACACCTTCCTCTTCCTCTCTTTAATGTTTCCATCCTTGTTATTCCACCTACCTCTTCTCTGGCTGTTTTCAAAGCTGGCTTTATTCCTCTCTATAGCTCTAGACATGCGAGAGACCACCTGCAGCAGAGCAGGTGAAGCTTTTGTGCTGACAATTCAACATGTGAAATCCACACAATGTTTTTTTTCCCCTATACGTGTGCGTGTGTGTATTTTGGAGATATACTTGCAAAATGACTTCGACCACTGCTAGAAATGACTAAAAACTCACTGGAGAATAAGCTTCTAATATTCAGCTCCATGGCTCAGGAGAAAATCATACAATAGCGAGAATTGTTTAACTATCCTGAGCATGGGTAAAGATTTTCGGTCCTCTAGGGAAGGAGAGATGCTTGCACAAGCAGATTTACTGCTCCGTATTGACTCAAGACTTGAGAACCAGCCTCTGCCGCAATAAAACGAGAGGGAGGGAATCTTATCCAGCCAAATTTAAATTAAATGTAGATAGAGGTCACGTTTGCTAAAAAAAAAGAAAAAAAAAGAATGTAATGGAGAATTTTTTTTCATATCTGTGAGGACCTTTTTTTTTTTTTTTTTTAAACGCTCACTTGACATCATTGTCTGACAATTCTTTTTTATTTTCAATACCAGACTGGTATCAAACGACAGGGTTTTTGATGTTTACATGCGAGATTTACAGATCAAGCTACTGACTTAGAAACACGTCTGCTCTCCGGCATTGTTGGGGGCGGCGCAAACTCGACATCGTGTGGTGAAAAAAACATTGTTTGCTAAAAAAAATAACCTGCATGATGCTACGGCTCAAACTTTTTCTATTAAATGGAAAACAAAAGCTGTGTGCATCCCTAGTTCATTCCTAATCCAGTGAAAACGGACAGTAATGCAGCTAACCAGCATTTAGCAGCGCTAGTTCATCTGTCACGGACCAATAATAACCACACACACACAGATGCACGACACACAAATTAACTTCACAGACAAGCTTACATTACGTGAAAATCAAGAACATTCAACATTTTTATCACTTCAAAAAAGAATTGGGTTCTCACATGCTTGTAGACATTAAAATATCTTTAATTGAATTGTATGAGAGTCGTTTGATTTAGGAAGTGTGTCTAATTGCATACACATTAAATTAAAATTTTTGTAAAAATACATTAGACTTTTGTATAACTGTAAAATGAGTAAGTTTACTTTTTGTAAAACACACTTTCCTTTCACTATATTGTTTTTGAAGCACACAAAGCCGTTTCCTTTAACTATTTTTTATTTTTTTGGGGCATAGACTGCAGTCTGAGATGAGACACAGGTGTGGAATCCGACACGAAAGAACGAAGACAAAAAAAAAAAAGAAGAAACAAATCTTATTACAATTCACAATCTACAAGATGTGACGTGCCGTGTGTGGCTACCATTTCAGCAGGTGAATAAAAGCAAAGAATAGCAAAAGGAATAACGAATGGGATCCTGTAGAATCCCTGAGGGTGTGATAACTCCTTCTGAATCTGTCTGTATTATTTGGAAGTGAGTCATACTAAATTTGATAGATGGAAACAAGTCTGCGTTTCATTTTTTTTTTTAAACTCTCACAGCATCCGACTTCAGGGGGAAAAAAAATCTGAAATCGCTGTAACAAAATAGCAATATTAAAATCGAAACAAACCCCAGCTAGCGCCTCAAATTCAACGAGCCCAATATGACAGATATTTGAGAGACATTTCTCACAGCTAATCAATTACGGGTGTACACAAAAACAAGCCCTGACATCTTGTCGATGACATCTGTTTAAAATCAGATGAGGAATTATGAGGACGCTCAAACACGCAAGCATTTACAGGATGAATTCTTAAATACGCCTTATTTGTATGCACAGACACACATGTACACACAGTGAACGGCGCTGGGACAGCAGAGGCCCGGACAGCTGGTGTTGTGTGTGTGTTTGCCGGGACAGCGACTGTTAAGGTGATGAGTGAGGAGCGATTTGGTAGCAGCATGAGGCAGGTTATCTCTCAACAGCCTTATCATTCTTTATATCTGAGCAATAACACACCGTCTAGAGGAAAGCAGCAGCCTGCCATCACACACGCCGCCCATAGTAAAACACACATGCGGCCAAAAACAATCACCGCAGCCCCTCATGTGCCACACAATTTCCAAGCACCTTCAGGAAAGTCAGCCAGTCCCCATTTACTAGAACGGACTAATTCAGTGACATCTGTCTACATTCGGCCAGTGAGTAGCTCACAAAAAGCAGACAGAGACAGATTCACACAACTTCTGAAACAGAGAGCATTCAATGCAATTAAACAAGAAGGACTTCAATACAGCTGATTCGGTTAAACTAAATTACAGTCCTGGGTTTTTGAAAACCTTTCGACAAAATGGAGTGAATTCTTGAAAGAAAAAACACAATTTGAATTGAGGAAGTGATGTGTGATCGACTCTGGATACAAATGGGTACTTCTATCTATATCCTGTATATATATATATATATAAACATAAAAATAAAAGAATAAAAAAGACTTGTTTTATAAAAAATATGTAAAGAAATTAATTAACACTTACAGACGCTTACTGTATACGATAAAAATGAAAATAACAAAGATACAAGCAAGAAAGTTTGTATAGTGCATGGAATAACTATAGTATTAAAGCAAAATTGACACTGCAAAAACTCACAGCATGAATGAAAAACGGGAACAGAGAAGGATGACCCCTGCCGAGGGCTTTGAGGGAGGAGGGATATGAGGAGGAGGGGGTGAACACAATGCTAGCACGTGTCACCCACAAGTAGCAGAAGAAGAAGAAGAAGAGGAAGTAAGAGCGAGCGCAAGACAGAGGCATTGGGATTGCCTTACCTCGGGTAGGTAGAGGAACGCAGGGGGACACTGGAGAGAGTGAGTTAGCATCCCTGAGCCGGAGAGCAGAAGACAGCCTGTGTTGGCCATTGAGCACAGCATGTGGTAGCGGGACGTTTTGCGCATTAAGCTGGGAGATCCTCTCTCTCTCTCTCTCTGAAACCCTCACTCTGTCTCTATTCCTTTTTCTTCTTTGTTTTGTGCAGAAGTCTTTGTGATTCTATCTGCTTCTCTTTTTTTTGCTGTTTCTTTTTCTCAGCTGTTCTGGAGGTGGGCTGAATGCGGGCTTGCGAGTCGTCTGAATGGTCCTGGGCCCTCTGTCATCAAGGCTCAGCTGCGCACTTTCACTTACACTCTTACACACGCTCACACACACACACACACACACACACACACACATACGGAACATGTGAGCCCTCGTGATATACAAGGTTAGGTGTCTGCCAGCATAGAGAGAGAGAGCAGGAGGAGGAGGAAGGGAGAGATGCTGAGAGGGAGGAGGCAGGAGTTCCCGGGGGTATTGAAAGATCAAACAGACCCACTGTAGAAAATGAAGGGAATGTATAATGACATCACAACAGCTGATCTCGGCCATTAATTGCAGATCTCCGCAGCCACGCGCGAGACAACTCGCAAAACATTTGATTTGCTTTTGATTATCTTTTCATTATTTATTCACTTTAATCATCAGACTTCCTGTAAGGAATAAAGGAAATGACACATGAATATACGATTTTTGTTTAAAGGGATTTATTAGTAACAATTCTAAATGAACAATTACTCAATAACTCAAGGTGATCAAAGGTGATGGCCACCGAAGCCAGAGTCTTGTTCCAAGGTTGGGGAGAGTGAGACAGCCCTAAGCTGGACTGGGATATGTATTGGGTTCATTTAGGGTCTTTGGGGGGTTGATCTATTTCCCTTTGGATGCAGACACACCAGATGTGCCCCCATTATGGGGGAACAAACCCCCACCGATGCACCGCACTACAGCCGCCAAAAACAACCACGCAACCCATCCACAACGTCCTTTAATGGACCTTTATTTGCTTTTTTTTGTTATATATAGTGTTTGGAATGATGTACAACAGAGGGGGGAAAAATATTTTGCTTTTTCAGCGAAAGGAGGAACAGACGAACACAGCTTTAATTCACTTTTGATTATTGTTTTGATTTTAACATAAAAAAAACTCTGACCTTACTTTGAATCCTGATTTATTGATCTCTCAGGTAAGAGATATAATGTGTGGTTTGTACAGTAAGGCCCAATCCCAATTCTATTCTATACCCCTTACCCTTCCCCTCTGCCTACCCCTTCCCCTTGTCCCTTGAAACAGAGTATCAAGGGGTAGGGGTGAAAATATTCCCCTAAGAATTGGGACACCACACGAGATACGTTCACACGTCATCATACGTCTTCTAGCTCCTACAATAAACACTGGTGTGCTGTGTGCATTAGAGCCTTTAATTACCGTTCTATATTAATGCTCTGCTTACTGACACACACACACACACACACATATATTACGAACGGAGATCGCGCGCTCACACATCCAGGAAAAGAAACTTGTCAATGCTGCCCCACGACTTTTATTAATAACAGTTTAAAAACTGAATCGATAATATATTTTCCAGCAACGAGAGGATAAAATCGCTGTTTTTTTAAGTAAACTCACTATAAAAAAGAGAAACACACAAACACGCATACACGCAACTTTCATCTCTCTCACTCTCTCTCTCTCTCTATCTCTCTCTCTCTCTCGAATTGGCAATATTTGAGAAAAGGTTTAGCGATTTCTAATTATTTGGGGGACTAGCCCCCCTCAATGTCTATGTTGGTTATCGCCCTGATCAGACATGAATATGTTGTGGCACTATCGTGCAGTCTATAATGATATAACGTTAGCAAACTTTAGTGATTTTTTGCAAACATTTCCTTGAGTAACATGACCGCAAATATGAACTCACACTTGAACAAAAAAACTGCTTGATGGAATAAAACGAATGATTACTTTTCGTTAAAATCTTTTTTTAATGCCAAAAATGCTTACATTTATATGTCTTTTTGTTCGATCGGGCAGCCAACATTTTGGGGGGGTGTTGCCGCTGTAGTCGGTTTACACTGAGATAATTCATACCCCTTCGTTTGAAGTGTGGTCCCGAAAAATCTTCGTTTGAAGGGCCATCTGGCCCTTCCCCTACCCCTACCCTTCCATCCAAAAGAGAATCGAGACACCCCTACCCCTTCACGTGAACGCGCGAAACAGAGGGGTAAGGGGAAGGGCTAAGGGGTAGAAGTCTGCTTTATGGTTTTCTTAGTAATTAAATTGTAAATTATGGTCCAAGCGCTGTAAATTTTGGTTGAAAGTGAAACTTTTCAGAGCACAAATAACTGAATATGATTTAACAGAATCAATTTACTAAATGTTATTTAATAAAATGACTAAAAACACAAAATAAAAGGGTTTTGTATATATTATGGTTGGACGATGTTTACAAATTTGGCATCGGACGATGTCTACAGTGAAACATCTCGATGGATGATGACATTGGCGGCGCGGGGGGATGTTGGCGTTGGAGTTAGGGGGTGTGTCCGTCAATCCTTATAAGGCACGGAAAACAAATAGCTATTCCTAACACAGTGTCTACACCAGACGCGAGCGGCACAGCGCGACAAAATACTATAGAACCACTGATCTATAATAGAGAGTCATTATATATAGATCAGTGTATATGCTATAGGGAAATAACGAGAAGAATAACAACATTCAGTAAACAGTAAAACTGTTTGCACTACAACTTGTGTTCATTCAGTAATTAAGATAATACATTAAAATAATATGGTAAAACACAACAATTTTCAATATCAAGCAGCAAAACTAGCTCTTTTGTACAGCTACAAGTAGCTGGACGCGGATGAGACCGTAAGCCAGAACCACAGAATTACAAAGAGCCTCACCCATTTTTACAAGCAGAAAAAGTGGATAGAACTCATTTATAATCATCATGCTGTCTAACTGGAATGCGGGGACGGCGCCACATGACAAATCCCCGACTGTAAACTGATGCCTTGTTCTATTTATGACATGCTGACACAAATTTCAAATGATTTTCATCGCTTTGTCACGTCCAGTGTAGACAGACTTTAGCTGATGCGGCACGGTGCGGCACAACATAATAACTGTTGCGTCCGGTGTAGACACGGTGTAACAGTTGCCTGTCACATTACAGTACATAAAATTCCACTTACCACATACCACAACAGAGTAAGGAGAGATGAGCGAGGACGATGGCGAATGATTTGCAGACCCTCAGCACCACTGACAAACATCTAATCTTGTAAAATGTATGGTAAGTACTGCCGCTAACAGAGTACGTGCGATCGCGAATCTCGAAAGTGAAAGTGAAACTAAAAAGCGATCGTGCATTCAAAAGCGCAGTTTCAATGCCAGGTATAATAGCGGCTCCCTGATGCCCGAAATATATACAGTATCTCACAGAAGTGAGTACACCCCTCACATTTTTGTAAATATTTCATTATATCTTTTCATGTGACAACAACGAAGAAATGACACTTTGCTACAATGTAAAACAGTGAGTGTACAGCTTGTATAACAGTTTAAATTTGCTGTCCCCCCCGGTCCCTCAAAATAACTCAACACACAGCCATTATGGTCAAAATAGCTGGCAACAAAAGTGAGTACACCCTAAGTGAAAATGTTTTTGGGCCCAATTAGCCATTTTCTCTCAATGTGTCATGTGACTCATTAGTGTTACAAAGTCTCAGATGTGAATGGGGAGCAGGTGTGTTAAACTTGGTGTTATCGCTCTCACTCTCTCACACTGGTCACTGGAAGTTCAACATGGCACCTCATGGCAAGAAATCTCTGAGGATCTGAAAAAAATAATTGCTGCTCTACATAAAGATGGTTTACGGCTATAAGAAGATTGCCAAAGACCCTGAAACTGAGCTGCAGCACGTTGGCCAAGACCATACAGCGGTTTAAAAAGACAGGTTCCACTCAGAACAGGCCTCGCCATGGTCGACCAAATAAGTTGAGTGCACGTGCTCAGCGTCATATCCAGAGGTTGTGTTTGGGGAAATAGACGTATGAGTGCTGCCAGCTTTGCTGCAGAGGTTGAAGGGGTGGGGTTCAGCCTGTCAGTGCTCAGACCATATACGCCGCACACTGCATCAAATTGTTCTGCATGGCTGTCGTCCCAGAAGGATGCCTCTTCTAAAGATGATGCACAAGATAGCCCGCAAACAGTTTGCTGAAGACATGCAGACTAAGGACATGGATTACTGGACCCATGTCCTGTGGTCTGATGAGACCAAGATAAACTTATTTGGTTCAGATGGTGTCAAGCGTGTGTGGCGGCAACCAGGTGAGAAGTACAAAGACAAATGTGTCTTGCCTACAGTCAAGCATAGTGGTGGGAGTGTCAGCTCATTGACGATATAACTCTATGAATGCCAACATGTACTGTGACATATTGAAGCAGAGCATGATCCCCTCCCTTCTGAGACTGGGTCGCAGGGCAGTATTCCAACATGGTAACGACCCCAAACACACCTCCAAGGCGACCACTGCCTTGATAAAGAAGCTGAGGGTAAATGTGATGGATTGGCCAAGCATGTCTCCAGACCTAAACGGAAGGTGGAGGAGCGCAGGTCTCTAACATCCACCAGCTCCATGATGTCGTCATGGAGGAGTGGAAGAGGACTCCAGTGGCAACCTGTTAAGCTCTGGTGAACTCCATGCCCAAGGGTGTTAAGGCAGTGCTGGAAAATAATGGGGGCCACACAAAATATTGACACTTTGGGCCCAATTTGACATTTTCACTTAGGGGTGTACTCATTTTTGTGGCCAGCGGTTTAGACATTATTTTGTGTGTTGAGTTATTTTGAGGGGACGTCAAATTTACACTGTTATACAAGCTGTGAACTCACTACTTTACATTGTATCAAAGTGTAATTTCTTCAGTGTTGTCGCATGAAAAGATATAAAATATTTACAAAATGTGAGGGGTGTACTCACTTCGGTGAGATACTGCATGTAGTTAATACCAAATTGATATGACTGTGAAAGAAAATATTGAAATATATATATTTTCCTCCCATCTCATATTTATTCCCTTTAGGGGTTCCATATACACGTCATTTTTCTTTTTCCTTTTTCCGACACGGCTATATGATTCCGGCGGATTGCTTAGGGGTATTGGGGGGGGGGGGGGGGGTGATCACGATGTCGGTCTCTCAACATCGTGATGTCTAATCAGTTCTCTTTGGCAATGGCATGGCAAAAAAAAAAAAAACCCCCTAGAATATAGTGTAAAATTATAACAACAACAACAAATAATAATAATAATAATAAAATTAATCATTTTCATAACTAAACATCAAATTTTAATGTAATTATTTCTATAAGCCAATGGGTCAGCTTCATCCCTCTCCATAAAAGAAACCATTACAATGACACAAAGCAATCTTTTATTCAATTTATGCCCACCTAACAGTTCACACAATTTGCAAATATGCTTTTATTCAATCAGATAAGAGCTATTTAAGAGATTAACAGGATTTTTTGACAGTTGTTTGCTGACAAATCATCGTAGTCTGCAAATAACAGTTCAGTCTGCACAAATAATATAACATTTTGGGAACTAAACATCAACAAATGTTAAACTTTAATTTAATTTCTTTAATAATACGCTAAATTGCAAGCCATCATGCCAACTTCACCTCTCTCCACAAAAGAAACAATTATACAATTACAATTATACAAACCAATTTTTAATTAAATTAATTTCCACCTAACAGTTCACATAATTTGCCAAAATCTTTTTTTTAATGAAGTATGAGGTATTTGAAACATTACGTTTTTTATTATTATTTGAGAGCCATTTTCTGACAAATCATTATAGTCAGCAAATGTTGGTTCAATCTTTTCAAAAGATACAATTTTATCAAGTGAGTAAAGTGGTGATTAAAAATGCCTGTCCGATCTGATAAAAACGTGCTTGAAGTATATCTATATCCTGGTGTGTAAGCAAACTTGAGCGTATCATCATTTAATACTGATGAAAAGTCTGAGATATTAAGCTCTTCTCTAAAGACTCTTACTATAAATCGCTTGTAATGTAAGCACGCAGTGGACACAGTCATCTTTACCACAGAAAGTGCTAGCATGGGTGGAAGTGTGCATAGTCTTATGTAAACAAACCTGTATACCAATTAAATATGATATAAAATATGTATAGTTTCACCAACATTTTGCAAATTTAAGGTGCAGAAACAAATCTTTGCGGCTCCTTTTCATTCTGCTCTTTTGTCTTAGTGTGCTGTCACTATCCTGTTAACAGTGCTAATAGAAACTGATGAGACGTTAGCTTTAATGAGCTGGGTGAGCAAAAGAAATAAAGATGAGTTCAATAGACAGTCATTTTCACTAAAGCTAACTCTGACCATAATACCAGTGGACAACCTCAAACACTCATTAGTATTAAAGGTCTCTATGTCCATTTCCAGTCCACACTCATAATGGTCAAGTACTACAGTGCACTAAAGGAGAGATTACAGTCTAATACAGCATTACAATAAGAGAAACTGACAGCAATATATAAAACTCAAATAAAACCTTGACAGAATCTAAACTGTTGCTCACCTTGTGAAATTATGATTTTTTATTTTTTTTTACATGCTGCATGACTGAAAAATACATTGCAATATTCTCAAACAAAAAACACACTGCTGAATTGAGCTCCATACATGATGGATACACATACTCAAGTAAAACCTGAATATGTTATAGCATGGATTTTTCACACTGCCGTTTCTACAAGCTCCATTTGCAGCCGTATAGACACTCAATCAGCGGGGACAACTGTAAGATCCCTGTTGGCACAGAAACATCAGTGCGAATGAGCGTAATGACATAAGATTTCAGACAGTATCAATCAAACCACACACCGCTACTTCAAAGCTATTCAGGTGCTGTGACTACTGTAAAACACACCCTCCACCAGTTACAACAAATCACTTGCAATCACAGAAAGTAGATTGTGGATGTGAGCCAGGATGGGTTATGCGTTCCGATTTGCTTTCCTCTTATTTATGAATCCATACATCCCACAGGAAATAAAAACACACAAATGACAACTCTTTAAAGGGATATTTCACCCAAAAATGAATTCTGTCATCATCTACTCACCCTCAAACCTATATATTCCAAACAAATTTGGACCCCAGTGGCTTTCATTGTATGGACCAAAAAANACAAAAACAACAACAAAAAAAAAAATATATATATATATAAATATTTCAGTCAACAAAACCATAGTCATTTTCACTTTTGGGTGAACTAACCCTTTCATTTTTGAACAGCATCAATTTTCAACAATGTCTCAATGAGCCACAATTCAAAAGTCTGCAACAAAAGTCTTAGATTTCAACATAAAACATTTCTCATCAATGAAATCTATGACACATTTTCAAACATTTCTCATGAAATTCATCCAAGAACAAATTATCTGAGATGTTCAACCATATGCATACTATCACAGCTCGTCTTTTACTGTCTGACAACAATTGTCTCCTTTGCTTCTGATTTTATTTCTTTTCATAAAAAACATCAAAATCAAAGCTGACATTCAATCAAATCAAACATAACCAATATTTCCAAGTCTCCTGAGCTATAAAAGAGCAACCCCTGAGCAATAAAACCTCCCCCTGAGATGCATTTTGGCGCATATCCTAAGATAAAATCTTCATAATCAATTATTTAGCATACATATATGTCGATCAATGGCATATGTTGGTCATATCCTTGCAATTTTCATGTTCTCCTGTGCAAATGAGGACAGAGGAATTTTATCATGTCTGTCATGTCATTTATCATCTCTGTAAAGATGCCTCTTCGAAGTTCACAGGGAAGTCTGAGATTTTTCCGACTTTTTTTCCCCCCAACTCATCCTTATGAGAACTTAAATGCCCTGTGACATTGAGAACATCAAAGCGGCACTGCTGAAACTTCAAAGATGGTTTGAACTCTTTTTTCAGCCTCCCCATGACAGAGAACGTCTTGTTTATTGACACAATGCAAAAAGCCCAGCACGAAAGATGGGGTTGGGGGGTGTGGGGCGGCATCGGGGCAAGAAGGTGGTACTGCATACAGTGTCGAGGGATGGGGGAATGAGAGTGGGAGGTGGAAGAGCATGTCTGATGCATTCAAAACACAAACGGTCATGAAAAGCTATCAAGTCCCAGTGAGCTCCGGACGCACGTAAAACAAGCGCATGCAAAAAATCCAGTGGTTGTCTATTGGAAAGTGACTTTCACATGAGACGTCCCTGGCCGCTGTTTGAAACGGGGAATCAAAGGGGTTGAATCCTGACAGGGGGCTGCCACATTAGGCATTCTTCTACCCTCGTCCCCTAAAGTGCTTATCCTTTGCAAAGTGGAACAATAGCAAAGAAGAAAGTCAAATGGGCGCATCAGTCTTGAGGTGATTGCACATCTTACATTTCTTACAAAATGCTGTCAGGTTTTAACAGAGATTACAGTGTGTCCACGTTCAAATGTGTAATCACCCATCAATAACCCCGCTCTGACACAACAAATGTCCCCTATATCATCCATGGAAGCACTGTAATAAATAAAAAAAAAAAAAAAAAGGAAAAAAAAAAAAAAAAAAATTAAAATAAAAAATAAATAAATAAATACAGGATTTTACCTGTATTGTCGTTTTTGGCACTGTACTCAATTGTGTTTAAGATAACAGAAATTAAAAATTAACTGGATAATGTCCTGGCAGAATATTACAAGTACAGTTGTTTTTTTTTATATAAAGGTATTATTATTTTAAAATCGCAATATCATAAGCATCTGAAGAACCTGTTGATAATTGCCCCTTCATTTTAAAGAGTAAAATAAGGATATATTTGGACAATCCTATATGGGGCTCTGAAAATTATTCAACAATATACTTAATTACTTGGGAATCTTAAAAATTGCAAAGTGATTGAAGAGGTGTATGAGATGTATATATATATATATATATATATAGATATATATATATATATATATATATATATATAGATATAATATACACAGATAGATAGATAGATAGATCGATAGATAGATGATAGAGATAGATAGATAGATAGATAGATAGATGAATGCTGTGAATTATACATGGCATTGTATCATGTTATATTTTTGACGGAAATGTCCGTAACTTAACAGAAAAGGTATTGGTAATTTTCTGAAAATTTTAGGAAAAAATCTATCCTTAAAAAATTTTTAAAAATGCATTAGTTTAAAATGATTCTAAAACACAGGAAAGTTCCCCTAATTGAAGAATCACTCAATGACATGATGTAAAAGAACAGCTGAATCAGTAGTTTCAACCAGTTCACTGAAACTGTTTAAAAGCAGTGATTCACAGAAATGAGTCAGACTTCCCATTACTAGTAGGAAACACAGAATCCTGTTCATTCATGTTTGTGTATCCAAAGGAATTTAAGCTCGGTTTAAAACAAGCAAAACATCATGAATCAGTTTCGTAGTTCCACCATTTTTCCCTTTCTTACTTCATTGAGTTTTAATTGCAGCCAGTTCACATGGAGGTCATGAGCATTGCATAAGGCAATGGCTGTCCAACCACATTACCTGCAACAGTCCAAACTAAACTGAAAATCTTGCAGGGTCGCACTAATCTGCCGTTTCACTGCAACATGAAAAAGCACCGTGTATTGCACTGGGGGAAGTTTCATCATATACAACAAACCATTATATAGCTGTTGCTTATGACTACCTGAGGCTCGCTAGTCAAGACTGCTGGGTACTTATTGTCTCACATCTTGGTGAACAGCAGTGGGGGTCCACAATGAATAAACCTCTGGCATGATGATTGAGAGCATGTGCTTATTTTTTCATTTCACTGCAAGAAATTGAATTTGACTTCACACTGCGCCATATTGCATTAGCTCAAAGGGTAACTTGTGATTACCCAGAGTACAATGGGTTTATTAGGGCATAATTGAAAATATAATTGTAAGTAAATTAGCTCACTATTGTGCGAGTGTATTTTGAAGTGATTAGAGCTGAGAGGGGCTGTGCAATGAGTCAAAATGAAGGAGCTAATTATTGATTTGGGAAACCTGGACGGCATTTGGCACTTCCGATGTGAACCTGGGAAGCAGGAAAAATTAAAAAAAAGGAAAAACTATTGTTTTGTTTATTTTGGTTTTGTTAAATGGTTTGGTTTCTCTCTGTGAAGTAGCTAGAAGCATCATCAAATTAGACAGAATATTTACAGTAACACTTTTCAATAAGGTCCTGTAAGGTAATACAACAGCTAATATGAGATAACACTGAACAATACTTTGACAGCATTGATTAATCTTAACTAATGGTTGGGGCTGGCAAGATTTTTTTTTATAGTCTCTTATGCTCACCAAGGCTGCATTTATTTGATAAAAGAAAAAAAAAGAAAAAGAAAAAGGCAAGGTAATATTGTAAAATCTTTTTACATTTTAACCCTTAAATGCATGAATGTTTCACCAATCATTATTACATATTCGGGTCTTTAGCAACCTGGACGTATATATATATTCAGCACGGATGGATATCGAACTGCTGCAATAGCAAAACCTTCTTGATATGTTTCAGAACAATTACAGAAGAATAGAATAAAGCATATTTCGTTACCTTTTGAAATTTAAAAGGGTTCAATTTGAGCAGATGATTTTACCATCGCTGTCATCGCCAGAGCGCACTTCCACAGTGCATTCAGCATCGGGCTCATATTCACGATCTCAGCCATATTCTCAAAACTATCGTTTTCAATGACTTCATATTCAATATTTTGATCACTGGCAGCTTATTCACCACATCCAGAATCAAATGGCAGTGACATTTACATTTCATTGCATATAGTAATTGCTCTACTGTAAAGCCATTCAAACCACTTAAATTTTTGCTGATATTAGTTTGTTTTATGCCTGCGGTAATTATGACTGAAACGTCACGTCATCATTGTGTATCAAACAATGCCACCTTGAGGAAAAAAGATGCATTGCAAATATTGAGTCATCAGATATGTAAATATAGTTGCGCAGGAAAAAATACTTACACATTTACATACCTCGGGTCTCTAGCAACCCTATACACTTTTTACAAAAAAATTCATCAGAAAACTGGCATTATTTTATATTTTAAAATGTTTTGTTGTTATATTGTTTATAATTAATAGACTGAGGAATACTAAGAAAGTTGATGTCTAACTTAAAAAAATGAAGGAGGGAGAGGGTAGAGAATGATGTCCCGGTCGCTAAAGACCCGAGGTATGCATTTAAGTGTTAAATTGTGATCTATTTTAATATACTTAAAAAGTGATGGCAAAGCTCAATTTTCAGCAGCCATTATTTCAGTATTTAATGCCACATGTTTCTTACAGTTGAAAACGGTTTTGTTGCATAAAACCTGTGGTAGGGAACCATCATACATTTCTTTTTTGATGAATTTGTTGATGAATAGAAAGTTCAAATGAAGAGAAAGTTCAAAGGAAGAACATTTATTTGAATTTTTTAATGTAACAATGTAAAACTCTTCAATTTAATGCATCCTTACTGAATAGTAAACGTATTCACTGATTAATTTTTTTCCTGAATGAATAAATGAATGAATGAATAAATACCCCATACTATTGAATGGTAGTGTATAGAAATACATTGTATATCTTTGTATAAGATTACTCTGTGAAGGACAGGTTTTCACATTCAGCCAACCACAAAAACCAGTTTTATTGCAATGCCATCTACTGTATTATAGGAAAGGTCGAACCTCAGAGAGTGTCTACATTTTAAATACCATAGAATGATCACAGAATGAGCTAGAGCATGTAACGTGTCCCTCAGGCATTAATCTCAATGTAAAGGTGTGAAGTTTCCAGGTTTAAGTCTCCAGCACTACCAGAATAGAATTAGGTGACAATAGAGCACCCGAGGGACAGGGCAGTAAGGGAGAGCCAACCCAGGGTGAATTACTCTAATATCTCTACATAATATCGTTTCCCACAATGCTCTCTGTCACCCCCTCACCTGAAATATTGGTGTGGCTTGCTGTTGGCTATGGGGCTGCAAAATCCAAGAGTAGCACCCATTAACAGAGTCCATGGCACACGGCACTATTTCTCATCTCTCTCTTTCCCTCTCTCTCTCTCTCTTCCACATTGCCTTACAGGCCCGGGGGCCTACCGACCCTTTTAATGTTGAGCAAATCTGTTCAAAGTTCATCCATCATTCGGGCAGTGCACTGAGACAGCGCTCCATCGGCCTCCTCTGCTGCTCCATCATACTCTCCATCACACAGTCTTTTCTTTTCTCCTCGCCCTCCAAAAAAAAAAAAAAACTTCAGAGACTCTGCATGCCTTTGAGGTGAGGAGAGAGAACGGCGAACAGCACAGCCTATGTATGTGTACAATATCTTAACACCAAGAGTCTAAAGCAACTACACCACCTCGGGATTCGTTTTGAAGATGTACAGTAGAGTCTTCTGACGTCATGTGGAAATGCAATTCACCAAAGCAATCTGGCCTGTTCTGGTTTACTTCTCTCTGACACCGAGGTACAATATATGCCCGATGAAATTTAAGCTCACCTCCACCAGCATTTGCATTTCTGTGGAACAAATGTGTGTGATTTATTGAGGCTGTGGCACACCGAGGGAAACTCGCTAGGCAGAAACGGCACTTTACCATATATGCAACCTGCTCCGGAGTGGATGTTTCAATTTGAAGATCGCAGAGGGAAAACCCCCCGCTTTGGTTAAATTGTCAACACATCTCAAGATGATTGCTAAGTGCACCCAAGAGTATTATAGCGCTTGCATCAGTGCCTTACAATTTTTATGTTATACAAACAATTTCTTAAATTATATTCACATAGTATCTGATTTTATTTTTATGTATTAATTTTTTTTCAGATATGGCTTAAACATGTTCGAAGAATATAATATTCACCTTCTACTCTGATCAACTATATACTGTAGGAATGAGAATTATCTTTGGTGCTGCAGTTACAAAAGTGCTTAAATACACCGCAATCATATTAAATGCAAGTTAAAGTGTAACTTTAACCCTTCTTGAGCACCCCACCCCCCAACCCCCCCCCCCCCCCCATAATGACATAAGGACATAAATGACAAACCCAAAATTAAAAGGTTGCTGCTCATGTGTCTTTCTGATTAGATACATAATCAACACATGCTTACAAAGCTGACACTTAAAAGTTAACTGGTCACACGTTCATCTTCTGTTTTCTATGTCCCTATTCACCGTTTCTTTCATTTTTTATCCTCTATATCTAGACTCAGAATTACTCAGACTGTTCAAAGAAAAAAAAAATGATTGAAAATAAAATGCCAAAATATTGGTGAAATAATGCCCCGTTTTCATTCAGTGTAACAGATATATTTAACAATTAAAGAACACACTTATTCTGACATGTACTTATTAAAATATATAAAAGAATAAATGATTGGGACCCAAGTTGTATTAATTAATGAATGGTTAAAAACTTCTTAATAAAGGATAGTGGCAAAGATTGGTAAAAATTTAAAATTACAATTAATTAGTGTTTTGGGGCTGAAATGTGATCTTTAATGTCCTTTTGATGTAACTATTACTGAATAAAAAAAAATTTCTATAAAGCATAGCAAAAATGTATGATAGCCACCATTTTTCACTCAGAAAAAAAATCAAACAGAACAAACAAACCCTTGACGATGCATACGCATCAATCTTTAAACATGGATTTTTAAAACATGAATCATCAATTTCGGACAGTAATCGATTTAAAACGCTAAGAATCGAATTAATCGCGATTTCTTTGTTTTTCCAATATTATCACATTAAATTACCACAAGCACGAATTAATGGAGACCTTGGCTTGAACAGTGTTCGTGCCTCGCATCTCTCCTTCTCGCGCTCAACTATTTACCGCCTGTGACTTTCACAGGATTGCACTCGCGCTCCGTTCGTCTCACTGACACATTTTTTGAGCAACTGATGTGTGATCTCTCCTTAGTACTCATGGCCAGTAATGCTAAAGTGAAGTAGTTTTTTTTTCTGTAGTTTCTCAATGGCTCTCGGTCATACCAACGACATTACCTGAGCAGTCAAAGGCTGCACATTTATTGCATGGACGGAGCAAAAAAATTAAGTGTCTAAAGCATACGCACAGTTCAATTGAATTATAAATGTGTTTTAACAATGACGTTAAACCGAATTTATGAAGGCAACTGTTAAAATAACCACAGCATTAACAAAAAACTTGAAATAAGAGCGCAAGGTTTATCTGTTAATCAGATGCCTGAAAGTAGCGTTCGTTGCTATAGCAAACAGACATCGGGAGCGTTTTCTTTCAGAATCATCAATCGCCGATTGAGAGGAAAAGTTAAATACTATAGCATTTTATTTTATGAAAATGAGATAAAGAAGTTTTCGCACTGAAAGAGAAGTGATCTCGCGCTCAAAGAACTTAAGACGTACAGGAAATGCCTAATATGGACAAAGGCATCTATCGATGCGAGATAAGCGAATAAAACAGCATGGAATGACTGGTGAAAACATTAAGACAATAAACACAATTAAATAAATAAAAATGTAGAATGATTGCAGTCGCTATTGACATATCATTTATTTACAGTACAGAAACTATAACGTTATATTTCTCCTTATTCTGTGCAGAATAATGAAGAATTGTTGTTGTATATTAAAACCAATCATAACATTTTAGATTACAAATGATGGATTATTGTCCAGCAGTGTATTTGGTTTATTATAGCAAAATCAAGTAAGGAGATAGACAAGACGTCTTTGTAAAAAAAATACAAATAATAAGAAGAAATACATACAAAATTATTGTATTTGAAATTTCTGTCACTTCTGAAATGATGGCAACGCCCCTGGTGTGACAAAATGTTAGCCAATACATAATACTTTTAAAGCTCTTTTAAAAAATCTTGACTTACATACATTTCTACATATGCCATTTCATGCCATAGCATCATTAAACTAGCATCTAACAATGGACCAAAGTGTTTTTCTTTCTTCTCAAATCTGGTCTCATAACCATAAAGGTTCTGCGTTGATAATTGCACCCCACCCGAAACTTAAGTATTTAAAGAATTTAGGGCGAAGGGAAGCATTTAAATAATCGGTGATATGTGCACTTAAAGAATGCAGAATTGAATCGTTAATCGAATCGAATCGAATCGTTCTGAATTTGCAAAAAATCGTTCTTGAATGGAATCAAAAACCTATGAATCGTGAATCGAATCGATTCGTTGTCTACCCAAAGATTCACAGCCCTAATATATATATATACTGACTATATATATATATATATATTTATATATATATACACACACACACACACACATATACACCCACACACACACATATATATATATATTATGGTACAGTCATTTAATTGACGTACATACTTGCCAATTATCTATTTTAATTTAGTTTATATCTGATAGGAAAAAGGGTTAAATTTTTATAAAATATGCCAGTCAGAGGAACATGTACAGAGAGAAAAGGGTTAAAATAACAGGTTAATTTGGAAATCACTATTATTAGTTTTTCATGTAGACTCATGTAGACAAATCATGTAGATTTTTCATGTAGACATAGACCATGAATGTTGAAGCTGATCTCTGAGGTTGTAAAAATTATGGAAACTGAGTGAAAAAGAAAGGGAACTGAACAGACAGAGGGTATCAGGTGGAAATGGATAGAGAGAGAGAGAAAGATGGAGTGAGAGAGGAAGAGCGAGAGCGAGAGAGAGCACCCAGATGGAAACAACGCACCTTGGCCTGCCTGACACAGCCCTATTACCATAAACTTCATTTTTCTCCCTGAACACTCAGTAAATAAGAGCGGGGAGGGTGGAAAGTACACATGGAACGTGAACAAGCCTCATTCCAGCGTTTCGAGGAGACGGCGGAGGCGGACTAAATTGATGAAGGAGGGGGAGGAGGAGGAGGAGGAGGAGAGGAGGAACGGGGGAGCAGCTGAAGGACTCCGGCACAGAGGATATGCCTTGTACAATCGAGCAGCTCTATAATATCAATCAAGCATGACGCGTACATTTTCTTTCTTGTGCTCGTGTTGATTTATCCTTAGCTTCGCAGGTAATTCAGCTTCCCTCCAGAGACCACGCACACTCGTTCTGTTCATATACTTCTTTCATATACTTCTTCTCAATTTACATATGAAAAAACAAAAAAGTTTTAGGTTTCAATCGCTTCTCTCATTTCATCGTAGTTTAACAATTCTAAGTTATCTTACAATTGTATGTATTAACAAGTTAAGTGATGTTACATGTGAAGGAAAATAGATTGTTTTCATTGTTTCTTCAAATAGACAACTAAAAAACAACTTTATGACCACAAAGTTATCACAGGCTAACGGTTGCATCAGCAACAGGCAAGCGGTAAATGTCAATCCTACTATAATGGTTAGTGCTCACTTTCAAATGTCAGAATCAGGTAGGACTACTGGGTGAAGATTGTGTTAACAAAAAAAAAAAAAAAAAAAATGAGTAAAAATTAAAAGTTACGTGGTCACAAATCGTAGGAATAATATATTAAAGGGGTCATTTGATGCTGCTAAAAAGAACATTATTTTGTGTATTGGTGTAATGAAATGTGTTTATGCAGTTTAAAGTAAAAAAACACATTATTTTTAAAATATGTAAATTATTGTTATTTGTTCCTCTGATGCCCAGACCTGTTTTTGAAAGTAACGATACGATTTGTTACAAAGCTCAACATTCGGTTCTTATTGAAAAGGCGAGAGGGGGGGGCTGTGGAGTGGAAGCTCTATATCCAGTGCACGTGCCCCTGCTTGACAGAAACCCGAAATACACAGGGAGAAGACGCGGGTCCTGTGTGAAAGGACAATGTTACGCCCATTACATACTGTTGAGGTCTCGTTGTCCAGCCAGAGCAACGAGACAAAAACAATAAAACCCTTTTATAAACGAGGCATTTGTTGCATCCGGTGTGGACATAATTACTGATTATAATGACTGATACTGTCTTTTTACGCGTTGCGTTGCGCCTCGTAAACATAAAACCATGTCGGCATTTGTGATCAGAGAAACAAACGCTACTACTAAAGTTACAATGCCCATAAAAACTAACGTTTGAATCATCAGTGGAAAATTCTTTAAATATAAAAAACTTACTTACTTACAGTCTGTGAGTCAGAAACAGCCGGCATTTTAGTCTACTCTACCAGGATCAAAAAACAGTCCTCCATAAAATGCGCTGCAAACATCTGGATATTTGGGTTAAACTGTTCTGGAACAGTGCTGTAAATACAAATTGACCACTGATTTCTAGTCGTGTCCATTATTAGAAAGCCAAACAAAGTGTAGGTCGCGTTCACAACGAAAAAAAACACGGGCGGCCTAGCATGACGCAGAAGCACAGCGGCTTAGCTGAGATGAGGCAGGCTAGAGTGAGGACACGAGGCGGAGGGGGTAGAGAACGCAGCGGCCCCGGGCGGAGGATTAGACGAAGGAGCGGCCAAACCACATGTGACGAACCAGGGCGGGAATCCACTTGTCACAGTTGAAAGCCGAAATCGGTGATACACAGCACAAGTTGATGTATTCCTCAGTGACAGCGACAAATCAGCTCTCTGGCAGACAAGCGAATGTCGTCCTCTTGTGGAAGACCAAGAAAAGAAAGTAGTTTTCAGGACTATCTACACAAATACGAAAATGAGAAGGACACAGCCGTCTTCAACGACATCGGCGGCACACAAAGAGGGGCAAAAACGACTACCGTAAAACAGCAGGGTGGAAGAGAAAAACGTTTATGCGAACTGGTGCTGGATGGGAGATTGCGAAGCCGTGAACTCATTGTGCGTGGCGTTATGCAAATCTTCCCACATAGTGAGGCTTCCCGATGGTAGAGAGATGAGCACGATGTTTGGTAGGCGTGGTTAACTCTTAACTTTTATAAAGAATATCTCTTTGGATTTGAGACTTTAGTCTTTACAACTTTACAGATCTTCTTTATGCACCAAGAGCTTGTAACACTCCAAAGAGAAAGGAAAAATTTAAATCGCATCATATGACCCCTTTAAAAAAACAACAACTGAATATTGTATTGACATAAACAAACATGCAAAAGCACCAAAAAAGCATCATAAAAGCCATCCATACAATTCTTGAACTATATTAAAAGTCTTATGAAGCTGTATGATAGATCTGTGTGTAAAAAAAAAACGAGTGAGGAGAACTTGAGATTTGGATTAGTCCGATTCACAAATGAATGATTTTGAGAGAGGTTTTGTGAACTCCAATCACGACAAACCCTCAGAAGCGACGGCGGAGGCATTTGATGCAGTGGAACAGGTGCGGAGGATGAGGCCTCTCTCACAGGAGTGCTAATACCCATTGGCACAGGCTGTGCAGAAGCGGGCCGCAGAGCATTGCACTGCGCTCAGCCGCAGCGACGGGGAACAGCTGGTAATGTGGGGTGGGCACACAGGGGGTGGATGTGAGGCTGTTATGGAGGTTGCAGAAGCCGCATTCTGGCCTCCTGCTACATCTGAGCGGGTTCTGAAGTCATCCGGACCAGTGCAGCTGTGTCACCAGCCAACGGCACATTCAGTCTGACAACAAACGCCCCTCCCCCACTTATTCTCTCTCACGCAATCCAAAACCTCTCTGTTCATTTCACTACTTAGTCACTACCCAAACGATACCACAGTAAACACAGTTTAGGCACCGGCATGGTACTACTACCTACTTCATTTGAGCCACCACTGGCATTAAAAAAGAAATGGCAAACAAAATCTAAAACCTGCTACTACTGTTTATAGAAATTCCCATTTTATATTATTTTTGTATGGTTTTACAGAAGCAACAATAGCTGAAGTAACCAAGGTAACCAACTTTAGTTTTTTTTGTTTTTGTTTTTTTTACTGAGAGGGCAACAGTGGTCGTTTTGGCTCACTTGGGGTCCTAAGTTATATGAGCCAAGACCAAAGGTGGAAAAAAAGTTTTTTATACACCTAGTACTTCCAAACCTTTTCCTTTCTTTTTTCCTGCCTTACTTTCCGTTTTTTCTTATTTCCCTTTTCTCCATGATGCTTCCTTCTCCTTTTCCTTCTTTTCTTGATGCTTCCTTCTCCTTTTCCTTCTTTTCTTGATGCTTGCTTCGCTTTTCCTTTTCTGTCTGTCTTCCTTTTTCCTTGCTGCATGCTTCTCTTTTTCCTTAATGCTTTCATTCCTTTTTCCTTCTCTTCCTGCCTTCCTTCCCTTTACCTTTCTTTCATTTCTGTCTTTTTTCCTTTTTTCCTGATGTTTCCTTCCCTTTTCCCTTTCCTTCTAGCCTTCACTTCCTTTTTTCCTTGCTGCATTTCTTACCTTTTCTCTTTTTTTCCTTCCTGCCTTCCTTCCCTCTTTCCCTCCTTTTTACTTTCTTTAATTTCTGACTTTTTTCCTTTTTCCTAAATGTTTCCTTCCTGAATTCATTCCCTTTTTTCCTTCCTTCCTTCCTTCTTTTTCCTTGTTGCCTTCCTTGGAAGCAGGAAGCATTGCTTCACCTCTTTCCTTCTTTCTTTCCAGCAATCCTTCCCTTTTTTCTGGTTCAAAGTTCTCTTTCCTTTCTCCCTGTAGTGAGCTTGACAGCCAGTGATCACCATGCATCTTGTATGAAAAAATAAACACAAAATAAATAAATAATAGCAAAAAAGAGTGACATGAAGGAATGCACATGATGTTATGGAACTGAACTGCAAAAAAAGTGACATACACTTTTTTTTTTTTTTACCTACAATAATAGTTTTAAATATAAAAAATGGTGGAGCAAGGTAGAAAACTAATTCATCTGGGGCTGCACACGTCTAGGTACAGATCGACAGTGTGTAGATCTGTTGGAAGACTACCACAGGTTAAAAAAAAGTCATTAAAATGTGTTTTGCGGTAATTGGTTGAGTGGGCCAGGAGCTAGAAATACTCAACACGTGAGGAATGGAGCATGCTGGTCATGTCCTATAGTGTGACATTGGTTAATAAAAATACTCGTGTCACTGCAGGCTACCGGCGATGTGTGTTTCACCCTCCAAAGGTTTAGTGCACCAGCAATTTATCGGCCGTAAGGCAAAAGCCACTCAGTATTACCAGCCTCCCGCACCACCTCCCCAGCCTCCCTCTATCTAAATGAATGGCATGCAATCCATCGCTTCGGATCCATTCAATTTCAGAGGGTTTTCAAGCGCAAGTCATTTTCTGCACTTAATATCTCAAATGAATGTTCCAGAGAGAGAGAGGAAGAGAGGGATGGGGGAAAAAAGGATAAAATTTGGAATGTTATGTGAAGATTGACATGACAGATTAATCTTTGATGGTGACAGAACGTATCAAATTACCTCTAGCACACCTGGACACAAAAAAGGCAACGTTTATTGGTTTTGATCACGTCAGGGGTCCACCTCTAAAGACAATTTCACCAGGTTCATGCTAATCCTGCATATCTGGACTGGTTGAGCCCATAATACAAAGATACAATCTCCACACAAGCATAAGACTTAATTACTTCCAGCCAGATGATTATTAAAAACACACTGCCTCTCCTGGATCAGACTTTATCTCATCCGGCTAAAATAGACAGTTGTCATCTCGGGCAAATTATATGAAAATGAGGCGAGATAGCGACTGTTTGATCCGTCTTCCACAAGCTGTTAGAGCAGTAATTCCTGCCCCCCAAAAAAGGCTTGTTTACCACACATTACAGGAATGAGGAATGAATGGCAAATTAGCTGTGTGAAAAATGAAAATAAGACATTAACAGTGTGAGGATTAGGCACGGCGTATACATATGTATGATTACAAATTAAAGGCTTTTCTGCTTTCCCAGAGTCCCAAATGTAGTTATTTCAATGCATTATGAAATTGAATATTAGTCAGGCACACACACACACACACACACACATACACAAATGAACACACACGCTAAAGTATCACTCCATGACCTCTTGGCAAAGTCCTCTCAGAGTCTTTGTGACAGCGCGAGGTGGACAGAGGGAAGTCTTAAAGGGCGACTTTAAACAGGGTCTTGTAGCTGCATTAGAATTCTAAGTATTTAAGTAGTGATTATAAAGGAGGATCCCGTGAGCCTGATCTCTCTAATCTACAAATGGCTCCTTGCTATTAAACTGCTAATTCTGGGGATTAAGGGATCCCTGAGAACACAATCCCCTTTCCCACATTTTTGTGAGTTTGCTGAAGGTATGGGTTTAAATATTAATGAGCTGGGAAAGGAAAGGTGGTGGGGGGTGGGAGCAGAAATTAGAGATGTGGAATTTCACTGGGAAAAACGTCAGCGCTGTTTTCCTCCCATAACGTGCATTTGTACCACAAGGATGTATGTGTCTGTTAATTAAAGTATCAAACAAAACACTCACTCATATGCGGTTATGAGCACGATTTAACAGTCAAAACACAGAAAACCAAGCACACGCACGTGACGAGCAGAAACACGCCAACAAACGAACTGTGTCCACTGCACCGAGAGCGGTCCTGCCTCGCTGGCAGCTCAGAGAAGCAACAGCATTAAAATTTAAATAGCTAGAATGATGATGGGCCGAATTCTAACAGTTGCAGAGCACAGCAAAATGATTGCTGCTTCTTTCTATTTGTTTCTGGTCAGCTGCTCTATCCCGGGTTGCTGCGGTGGGTCCCTGAACGTACACTGAGGTCTGTCTGCCTCTCCCACACATGCCGAAAAGGTCAGACGTGTTTCAGACTAGCATCTTTAACTTGGGAACAAGCGCTCGCTGATTTCATGTCCTCTCACTGCCATTTTTAAACAATTGTACGAATTGAATTGGGAAAGAAAGAAAGAAAATAGACTAAGAAAAAGGAAATGAAAATGAAAAATACACATTGTGTCATACTGTCAATGAACTATTGAATAGCACCTCACAACACTGACAACAGCAAACGAAATAAGGACAGCAATAAAAAATAAATAAATAAATAAAATAGATTTGCATTTCTTGACGGAAAAACCAGTGCTTGCAAAGCAGGAAAACAATTGCATTAAAATTTTAGGCTTTGCTTCTCTGTAAATGAAATGCTGCTTTGCTGTTATAATGACAGTCAGCAAGTGTCTTGTTTTTTGTCGGCTGTGTTTGAGCATCCAACACACAACACAACACTGTATTAACAGTGTAAAGGCGGATAGAGATGGCTAAAAAGAGAAACATTCACAATTCAGTATGCAAATATACTTACGACCAATCACAATTCAGCAGGCAAATAATATTATGAAGTTTCATTTTAAATCTAAGTAAATACATTAAGTAAATCTAAAGTTTGCAAAATAACAGCTGGAATGATTTATAAAGCAAAGTTAAGCAGTTTGGGCTGAATCCACTGAAGAAAAGTCATTTGCATGGGTAGCTAAAATGTTTAAGGAATATTAATGCAGTTCTGCCTGGCAAGCCCTGTTAAAAAACTGCATATATCTATTTGTTTTAAACATGTTGTGCAGCAAAAACAGGCAATAAATCGCAAGAGAAATATTTCTAATAAAACTGCATTATATATAAACTGTGTTTGGTTGTGTGCAGTGGAAGTTTAAAATTACAAATCACACAGACACACACCTTTGCACAACTCTAAAATACTGCGGTGTTTGTAAGGCAATTCTAATAAGGTAAAACAGCCATTTCCCTGATTGTCTATCACACAATGTCACAAGCTGCGATTCATTCAGAGCCGGCGCTCTTTGAGGTCCCATGATCAAAGGATGACCCCATACAGAGCCGATTCATTAGGACGGCCTCTCCACCTTATCCAGTATGCCAACACCGCTTCATGTTCTAATACTGAATTTCTATGCTGCTGGCTTTTCCTCATTACAAGTGCTATTATGAGGTATCTTTGCTTTGGAATCCAATTACTACATATGACATTAATTCCGACATAATTACCTGTGAGGTGCAAGCAGGGCACATTGAGGTGAAGTCGAATGAACGGGTGGCGAATGAGGGTTCGTGTCTAATAGGACAATCATTTGGACTAAATCTCATTATTGAATTAATGGAAGACGCTTGTTTTCAATCAGGCAAGAACAACAGGGTACGTGCTTTAATTCAATTAGATGTGCTTATAGGTGAAAAGATCCTCCTCTCAGGAGAGGCTGCACCATTGTGGATCCGCTGAATCAAAGGACTTGTTTTGAGGGATGTTGCACAGTTTTAAAGGCGCTTGGAGAATCCTTAAATCAAACAGTGAAAAAGTGTTTTTCACAGAAGGGAAAGGTGAGGTGCATATAGCCGCATCATTCTGTCAGAGACATGGGGAGGATGGGAACACGGCAGACTGCTTCCATAAAACCAGATCTATTGAGTAATCAATAGATCTCCAGTAGTAAAAGTGCGTTCTGCCTGAATCTGCTTGAAAGTTTTGGGCATTTATGAAAGTTCAAATTGATGTGATGATGACAGATAGGGGAAGAGCAGGTTCTGACTGATCAAAATGGGAATGTGTCTATTTCACGCAATGGTTAAAAAGACAGATCTGACCTGCAAAGTATCAGCGTTAGATCAGAAATGCTGCCGATCAGCAATGATGTGCAATAAATGGTGACTAGGATGTGAGAAAAAACACCTGTCTGTCTATTTAGGCTGTGTTATGACAGGCTGACATGTTCCTCATTTAAGAGATATGTGGGAAAAGAAGGGTTTATTCTGTTTTTTAACCTTTTTAAAAACTGACTGCTCAAAATTTCATTTAAGGCCTGAGCGATGTTTAAAACAAAATTTGGAAATTAAACAATGCTTTCCGTGGCACCGAATCCGAAATATCTCACAGTAGGTCAATGTTTTGTTGTTTGGTTGATGGAAAAAAATGAGGGAAAAAAAATCACAGTGTGAATATTTCAGACTTTATGCCATTAAGTGAAGTTGAATGTGGTGTTGAATATATTTTGCCAAATGAATAAAAATATGACTCCCAGTGGACTCACCACAGCAACGGTGTAGCACGAGATGCTAGTAAGCACAATTTACAATCCAAATAAATCAACAAAAGTAAATAGTGGCTCTGCAAGCTTGTCACTGATCAGCTGCAAACCCTAAGAATTAAATTAAAGGAGAAATGTAAGAGAACGCGTAGAAAGGCTGGTGTAAGACCTACAGGATTCCCATACTTTTTGACTGGTGAATTTGCATTTCTTTTCCATTACTCTACTCTAATACTGGTTTTCTTTTAATATAGAGTATTCAAAAAGAACAACTTCTAGCCTATATAATTTTTAGAGCTAAGCATACCAAGACAAGCAATATTTCACTAATTTCCATGTATTTTCAAAGCCTGAAAATAAATAAATACATTTCCTGATACTGCCTTACAGCTCTCGTCACTAGTCTTGCTCTGTAAAATCCACAAGGCACTCACAGAGCAAGAACAAGATCGTAAGAAACTGATATCCCTGAAAAATATCCTCCAACAATTTGAAACAATTAGTCTAAGCTGAGAAAAAAAAACTTGAAAAAGTTGGCATTGTGTATTTCTCTTTGACCTGTTTCCTTCAGCTCCTTCCTTAAAGCCTCTAGCATCAGCCCTGTTGGTTCCCGCTTGCTTCCTGCTCCCAAAACCAAATGGTAGGACATTTAAAAGGCTTTTAGACAAACATACCCAAACTGAAGGCCTGCAAATAGACCCCATTAGGACAGTGGAGCAGCCAGCTGGAAAAAGAAAACCTCAGTCGGCCTTGCGAGACCTTCTGAGTGTGGTGAACTGGTGAGCTCAGTGGCAAGCACTAAAAGTGACATAGTGGCCTTTCTATTTGCATTTGGCTACATGACAGGGTCTTTTACACTGCTTTGGGTGTTTCTCCGAAGGAATCCAGACATTTGTAACCATAATTTAGAGATTGAAAATCTAAAAGGCATTTTAGATGGAGCTGTTTTCCAACAGCACATGAATCTTACACTAAACAGACACTGTTATCAGTGTTAAAGTTCAACTATTTCCCTAGAATTTACAACTACACTAACATTCAAAAGTTTGGGGACTGTAAGATTTTCAAATGTTTTTGAAATAAGTCTTATATGATGGCAAAGCCATTACTTTCCTTCAGAAATCCTTCTAACAACATGCTGATTTGGTGATCAAGAAACATTTCTTATAATTATCATCGCTGAACTGACAATGTTGGTTGGAAAATGTCATACTTTTTCTATCAGAATTTTTTGATGAAGAACAGTTTAAAAGAACAGAATGTATTTGAAATAAAAATCTCCCAGTTTAATCATGACACACTAAGAGCAACACTAAATTGTAGCAATGTCGCATTTTCTCCCTGGCTTGGTTTGCTTTCAAAATTGACCAACATTTGTCATAGTGACTTACATCACAGTGACCCGTTGATTGTGTCTCCAAAGATCCATCAAATATATCTATTGAGTTGAATTGCATTCTCACCAAAAGCGTTCCAGAGTTCACTTGATCTAGAGACCATGATTGTTTTGGTGCGAATCCAAGAGTGACTGCCGCTTAATGATCGTTGATATAGCCTACACAAACTGGACAAAGGGAGAAAACACACCAGGTTCTGCGCAATCATTACCATCACTGGAAACAGTTCCGTATTGCAACATAGATCCGAATGAAGATCCAAAAATAAAAATATAGGGTGGGAATTGATTCTATCCTTTGGTTGTTGATTTGATAGAGATGTGGGCGTTTCACACTTTTAAAAAATGAATGCGAGCTTGCACTCAATTGTGTATAGATGGGGTTTAAAGGGATAGTTTCCACAAAATTCTTAAACCTGTATGAGTTTTCTTTGTTTTATTGAACACCAAATAAGACATTTTGAAGAATGCTGGTAACCAAACAGTTAATGAAAATAGCCAAGAAAGGTGCCATTTTGGGGTGAACTTTCTCTTTAAGTGGACTAAAATAGGGGTGATCCGATTGATCGGCTACCGATCACTATCGGCCAATAATCGCTTTGGGATGTTTGATCAGCGGTCTCTAAAAAGGCCGATCTAAAAAAAACGATCTCAAGCTGATGATGCGCTTGCCGTGAGAGGTTTGGCATGACATGAAGCGGCACCGTCTTAGTCTCTGTCCGGCGCGGGTGAAATAATTATAATGAATATAGATAATAAGGTACTCAACTTCATATTTCTTCATTACATAACGTATAAAGTAATTTGAAAAAGTTTCTGTGAGACATAATTTCACAAACAGCATGAGTGAATCACCGCGCACGCTCTCTTTCTCTCTCAAAATGCAAATGGCTTCAAATCACATCGCGTCTGAAGTGAGCTGCACGCTGCACAGTTGACACAGGAATTTGCACTATCACTTGCACTATCGAGGTAGTGTCGCATCGTCACTAAAGTTTATAAATTGCATTTTATCTTTTTAATTCTTGCCAGTGTTTAAACCATTCAACGATCGCGCGCTTTCCTGGAGACCGTGTGCTCTCTCGCAGCACACAACATAACGCCAGGTTCACATTACTTTTTTTGCAGTGCGTATTTTTTCCGCGCTCATGTTAACGGATTAAAGTGTTCACACTGCGGTTGCAGTCTGGCAGTGCGTTAGGATATGTGCATCTGCAGCCGGGCCGAGATGTTCACAAGAGTCATTTTTGCCTGCGCTGCAGCACTGAAATTAACAGTAACAGTGAATACACAAAAATTTAGTAATTACACCATAAATGTATACACAGAAATGTAGTAATTACACCATAAATGCACATAATGAAAGTCTACTGTGTTTCATAGTCAACACATAGGCTATGGCTTTTTGGCTAGGTTTAAAGGAAAAGAGCACTTTTAGATAAACAAGGCAATAATAGATAGGTAGGAAAACAAAGTTCTTTATGAACCACAGGATTGCTTGTAATAAAGATTTAAATGCAAAAATAAAAAGGCAGTAGAGCTGACTGTTTCTGTCAATGGTAAGTTTTAATTTAGAATGTTTATGATAACATAGGTAAGGAAAAAATGATTTGTTCCAACAATCTCTGCCATATGTATATTAACTGACAGTCACCACTGATAAGCTACCACTAAATATTGTAGAAACTTAATTTGCTGTAAAGTTGCTTTGCAACAATTTGTATCGTGAAAAGTGCTATACAAATATACTTGAATTGAATTGAATTGAAAACTAGTTTAAATGTTTTGCTTGAGCAACTTAATATATAAATCTAGAAGTAAATGCAAAAGTAAAAAGCATTGAATAATTAATGAAATATTGTATTTCTGTACTGTGTAAAAAAAGAATCACAATGCTGAAAAAGCATTTTAAGTAACAATGTTTAGATTTAAAATCAAAATGGATAAATGTTGTGTTTGTGGTAAACAGCCACGGATCAGGAGCAGACTCCTGTGTGAAAGCACAGTCCGTGCTGCTTCTCTACCACACATGGACTATATACGCACTGCAAACAGAGTATGTGTGAACCTCACATACAGCTCACAAAATCAGGCTTGCGCTGTGTAAGATATTGTGCAACAATTACACGATTGTAAAAACAAAAAATACAGGATGATCAAACATCAAATGTCTAAAAAATGCCCCCCTCCACCCCTAAAAAAAAAAATAAATCCCTCTTTTCATTTTCAAAAATGAAATTCAGGTCCTGAATAAATGTCTAAAAATCTTGATTGGATCATCACTATAAATAATTCTACATGATAAAAAAAAGGCTTTAAAAAGATCGGTATCGGTGATCGGATCGGCAGATACTGCTTTCTGTGATCGGCAATCGGTGATCGGCCTCAAAAATCCTGATCGGAGCACCCCTAGACTAAAATATTGGAAAAGTTGGCCACAGGTCACCAAAGTCTGTCAAGTCTGTCGATTTGACATTTTGATGAAACATTATGAGGCCAAAAAAGAGAAACATACTGTGCATGGATGAATGGTTCATAATAAGATCAAAACATACATTTAGAAAATATATGGTGAACTTCACACTGACTTTAAAAACACTTAGTAAGATTACTTTACAATCAATTTAATCTAAAATTAAATTGAATCCTAAATTATAGGAAAAAGGGAGAAAAAAAAGATAAGCAGCCAGATTGTCACTTCAGAAGATTAGATAATTGTTATATTCATAGCACTTTAATGTCTATTCAGTTCCGGTGAAGGACAAGTGTGCACATAACACACACACACACACACACACACACACACACACACACACACACACACACACACACACACATGCACACTTGCACACAGGCTGTGAACTGAGACATGTCAAGCTGTGTGAGTCCTGGGAACAAAGGGGCAGGGAATAAAAGAGCCAACACACTTCAAACAGCACATCCCTTTCTGCATGACCTGTACACGCCAGAGAGCAAAGACAGAGCGAGAGTGTGAGTGAACGATGGGAGGGAAGGTGATAGAAAGAAAAGTGTGTGAGAACTGCCAACGGGAGTTAAGGTTTTCTCTTGAGCGTCATCTTGTAAAATTCACGGGGAATTGTTTGTGAGTTTGGTGCTTGTGCTCTGAGTGGGCACAGGGTGTGAAAACGCTCTTATTTCTCCCATTCCCTTTGACACTGTCGCTTGATTTGCACTATAAATCCCCTCAGATGGGTCAATAACCTATAACGTTAATGTCAGTGTCCTGCCATTAGTTTTACAGTCTGTGTGTCCCCTCTGTATCTAAATGACCCATGGCTGGCAGAGCAACAGCTGTACCTGGCTCTGTACTAAACTCAACACCCCCCAAGAGAGCTTTCCTGATTCGTCCCTTACCCGGAGATGTCCAGAAATGTCATGCCACTCAAATTGAAGAGGAATGTAGCCCTTAAAATGCTTGAGCTATATGGATTTTCAATGTGTCCAAAAACAAAAAAACAATGCATCTTTTAAAGTTAATGAGATAATTCATCCAAAACTGAAAAAAGTAATTATTTACTTTCTTAAGATAACCAGTGAAAAGTTTTTTTAATGCTTTTGAAAGAAGAATGTTTTTATCTTATGCGCACAAAGGTTGCATTTATTTAATCAAACACAGTAAAATACAGTAAAAACAGTAATATTTAGTCTCACATTATCCAATGTTTGAAACAATTTTTGTGGAAACAATACTTTTTTTTCAGGACTATTTTTGAGAGGAAAGTTCAAAAGAATAGCATTTATTTGAAATACAAATATTTTGTAACATTATAAATGCCTTTACTGCCGCTTTTGATCAATTTAAAGTGTCCTTAGCCCGATTCGGACGGTAATTGTTTCTCATATGAACGTCTGTAAAAATAAATGTGCATATCACCTCAGTGATAAAACTCATGGATTCGGATGGCGATCTATTCACAGTGGAGGAGCGAGTTCTGTGATCCCACGAACCCGGGAACGCGCTGCTCACGTGGCCAGTCACATGATTGTCTGCTGTAAATAAAATGAATTTTATTTACAAATGTATTCTTATTATTGTGTAAAATGTATTTTAAAATACTTATGTAAAATGTATTCTTATTATTCCAAGCATATTTATAATATACTCCTAGTTATCTTTGATTATTTATATTCTCTTTAAATTAGGAAAATACTGTAGATGCGCTATAGTTGTATATAATTCTACGCGATCCTATATATCTGTTTATAATACACATTTTAAAATTGTATTGCATACCTGCTGCTGCCGTAATAAAGACCCATTTCGAATGTTTACGTGCTTTTCTTCTCTTTCTGCTCCCAGTCGCTGTGGTGGAGCAGTTATGAAGTATTGTTCTTTTAAATACTTTCCAGCATTTCAGAAATAAATATGTATGCAAATTACACAAGTACAGCGTTACCTTACGGTGTTCGGGAGTGCACAAAAAGGGTTTAAACACTGAATTTTCAATCGATTTCTTCTTGTAAACTCAGAGACATGGATTCAGACGGCAATTAAATTACCACACAACCTTGGTGTTTGTCAAAAAACAGTAGGTAATTCGGCCGGGGATTTTTACGGGGGTGGTGAGAGAAAAACACCGACATCCTGGATTCAGACGGCAATTAAATCACAGACTACCCCCTGTAAATGGTGAAAATCACTTACGCCCCCTGAGAAACAATTACAGTCCGAATAGGGCTCTTGTTGAATAAAATTATAAATTTCTTTATTTTCTTCTTTTCTTCTTCTTTATTTAATATACTTATCCCAAACTTTTAAATGGTAGTGCATCATGGTTTCCACAAAAATATTACGCAGCAAAAACTATTTTCAACATTGATAAGAAATGTTTATTCAGCATCATATTAGAATGATTTCTGAAAATTCAGCTTTATAAGTGACACTAAAAACTGGCATAATGGCAGATGAAAACTCATTTTTTTTAAATAGTAAAAATATTTCACAATAATAGAAGAGTTCTTTCAAAAACATTAAAATATCTTAATTATTCCAAATTTTGATCGGCAGTGTACTTTCTTCTGAATACAACATAATCAATTTTGAAGAATGTTTCATCTGTTTTTTGTTTTTTTTTCTTCAAAAGAAAATAACATTTTCCAAAATATCTTTATTTGTGTTGCACAGAATAAAAAACGCCATACACTAAAAGTTCAGAAATGACAGTGTGTAAATGATGACAACATTTTTATTTCTAGATGAACTATTCCTTTTAGTTTCACTATTATTGTAGGTAAAAAAGTGATAATATTAAACAAACTACACCCTCACTATACTTCTTCCGCTCACATTTACTAGAGGATGTGCCCTCGGAATACGCGATGGCCAACATCCCCCCTAATAAGTCAGCTGTCCACACTTGCTGATTCGGGAACTCTTTGAGTAATTATGCTCATTGTTTTATGTTCATTTCACGGTCAGCCTCTCTCTCAGTGCACTGCTTGGCTCAGTGGCCGGAGGATGCAGGAGCCCTCTGCATGACCTAGCTCCACCGTTCCTGGGCCTGACCACAGCGCTATCGATCCCTAGATCCGAAGCTCTACACGCTGCGTCTGGAGCTGGCGGGATCTGTAGGGGGCCACTGATTTCCTGCACTTCACCTCTCATTCCCACAGACCATTAGAAAGGTGTCAGGCATTAAACTGTGAAGGGGATAATGCCCTAAACTCTCACCTTCAGAAAGAAGGAGAATGGAGGAAGTTGAAAGAGAGAGGAAGATAATGGAGCATCCCTGTAATTACCTTTTTCTTGGGAAACCCTGTGTAAACACAACTAATGCAATAGCAAAAAGTGATAAGCTTGAGCCACCGTGTCCTCTTTCTGTTTCTCCTTCTCTTTCTCTCTACTATCTGCAGAACAGCATGATTCTCTTTGGCTCGCGGATCCCTTTTGTAGTCGGGGGAGAAATCCCTCTCCTGCTCTGCTGTTTAATGGTCTTATCTGCAGCGAGGAGAAGATTAGGTCGTGACGGGCATGTAAGAGTCAGCGTGAGGCGATGGGATTACACACGACGGAGGGAGGAGCTGGGAGGAGCCGCAGGGACCCCTGTGCCGGTAGTGAGGCCCCCAGGGGCTCGCTGAGGTGGATGGGAGGTTCTAGCTGATCCCGATCACCTGACCATTGCAATGCTTATCTTACCATGATGCTACTGGTTCACATATTCAATGACAGATGAAAGGGAAGCAAGAGAGTGGCAAGGCCAAAAAGCGCCAAGTTCGTGGATCTGTATTCTGTGTATATTTTCAATGGGAATTAATTTTTTTTCATTTTACCCTCCCTTTTTTAATCCATATGAGACAGTTTAACTACACAGTTGTGTAGATATACAATGGATCTTTGATGAAAAATATATACATTTTAAAAACATATTGTGTTTTTATATGTACTATTAGTATTTATTAATATTTTGAATTTTTCAGTTTTCATATTAAAGGTAGTTTAACTTTAGTCATTTTGTGCTTTTTTATATTTTATTTCAGTTTTAGTAATTTTAGTACTTCAATTTGAACTAAATTATTTTACTTAGTTGCCAAGGCAACATTTTTTAATGTACATGTTTTGTTCTTTTTGTTCTTTTTTTTAATCAAATTTTTAGATTTTGTTCCCTAATTGAGATAAAGCTGAAGTAATTTTTTTAATAGCTTGAGTTTTAGTTAACAATAACAACACTGTTAAACTTAAAATTTAATTTAAAATTAAAAATAAAAATGTAAAAGTGTTTATTTATTTTAATGACAATAACATTTTAAGTATTCTTTGTAGTCACATTTAAAGGGATAATCCTTACAAAACCTTTAGGACTATTGTTAAGGCAAATCATAAACAAGTTAAATGCAGAATACACTACTGAAAAACAACTGTCCCACTATCACTCCCATTTATTGTGTAGTTACTGTGATGAAAACTTTCATAAAAACATGCAACACGTTTCAGTTAACCATAATCATACAGTTTTCCTATTTGGCATTTTCAAACTATATACAACGTAAATATCATTATACTCGAATATGTGATCTATGACTATCTGCAAATTTATTTTTATATTCTAAATATATATCAGTAGGTTATATTCTGGCAGCTTTGATTGGGAGGACCAGTGTCACCCTGTCCCATATTTGGTCTTGCCCCTGGGTGAAAGAAAGAGAGAAAGGACAGCAGGAAGTGAGATGAAGAAAGTGATGGAGTGAGGGAAGGATGAGGCGAGAGTGGATTGCATTGGATGCTGAGCTGTTGGCAACTGAGGTGACAATATTGCACTCGACTTAAAAACACAAACAGCCAAGGGGTCAACAATAATGACTTTACAGAAACCAAGACTTGCTCGGCATGCATTTGTAAATGTCACGGCTGAAAATAGCTGCTCTATACAGAAAAAAAAGAAAAGAAAAGAACAAAGGATTAAAAAAAAGAAAGAAAAGAAATCGTGCTACTGTAGGTCACTCTGTTAGAGCTACTGTCCTGGCTCCTACACTAGATTGAATAAGACTTTTTCTGGCTGTCAGACAGCAGCTGGATGAAATGAACACACAATATATGTTACAGGACCCACAGTATGCAACTAGAGAACACAGATCAATTAAAGTGGTGACAAATTAGCGCAAGCATTTCATTTAGCAACATGACACCGTCGGCAGCCGCTCTCCACTCCGAATAACATGGCTGATTGACACTGCTTCCGAAAGCTACCGCTTGATTACACAACGCTCTGAAGTCAAGCATGGCTTTTACATGGTTAATACTTTTTGTATTAACATAAACAGGCTTTTTTGTTTAACTATTGCTAATTTTTGTATGCTTTTAAGATGTTTAGCATTTGAAAACATGGAATCAGAGGAGTACTGTGGCCATTTATGACTGAAAACCAATTACTTTTGGCAGGAAAATATGGTTTATGTGATGGGATAAAATCACAGCATGTACACCCACCTTATAGATGTAAAAAATACCAGTAGTTTAGACACCAAGCACTATAAAATAATAAAAGTAAAGTAAAAAAATTTTTTTTAAAATAAAATAAATATAAATGTTTTTTTTTACACACGCAAACATGAATGTTCAATAGATTCCATTAATATTATTTATATTTTATACTATTAAATATTTTGTTTTTTAAAGAAAGATAGTGTGGTATCATGACCACCCTACAGAAAACAAACAAGCTGGTGATGTGAAACACACAATCCTATAGCAATAGCACAGATAATTAAAAGTAAATTGCAAAGGTTGTTTTGGGCTAGGCCTGACTTGGGGGTTATAAAAACAGGCCAGTGTGCTGTTTCAAACCAGGTATAAGCTCTATGCACTTCCATCTCTACACATGCTCACTGAAAAACAAGTCCCTCGCTATCAGCTCTCAATGATTTATTATTGAACAGAAAGAGCAGCACTTCTCCCCCGTCTTCCTCTGCTTATTTTCATTTCCATGCCACTGTAATATTATCATTAAATCCGTAATTGTTCAGTAAATTCACAGTCGTGCTCTTATTGAAGGTGTGAGAAAAACTTGTCCACACACATTCACACCCTCTTATCGAGTCTGAGAATTTGGAATAATACTTCTGAAAGCGCACACACAAAGCAGCAAACACACACGAAGAGCTATCTGTCATCAGAAATAAGCGTCAGTCTGCCTGTGTGAGCTAATCAGTTACAGGATGTCTGACAGGGGGTAAATTTTATCTCTCTTCTCACCCGGGCCATCAGAAAGTGAGCTCAGATTAAATTAAGCACATCTGCGAGTTTGATTCTGAGAGAACGGCCCCTGTGGCCCCCGTGACACAGCCTGTACCGTCTGCGTGAGGGTGCGTGGCAGCCACGGAGGCCCTCTGCCCCGCGCTGGGCCGGATGAGACTGGAGTGATGAAGGGGAATGATTAATGGGCAGTCGGCGCTATCAAAGAGCACAGCCAGCTCAAAAGATGAGAGATTGCTTTCTGATGATCATTAAATCCTGGTTGCCACATCTACGAGCGCGCACTTTTCATCTGGCCCCTGATGGGGAGTGAGGGAGCGCTGTGCGGCCGAGAAAACGGGATGCAGGACGGGACACAGGTTTATGGCGGAGAAGGGTTTCCATAAGCTAAAAGCCCATTTTCAGCATAGTCTGACATTGCCAGTATCATTGTTTCTTCCCCTCACCTCCTCATTATTTTTTAGAGGTGCAAGTAAGAGGCCGTTCAGAATGAGGGTGCCGTGTTTTTAAAATATTGAAGTTGTTTTTACTGGACGCAAGACGCTGAAACGATCAATGACATCAGTCTAGCATGTTTAAATAGAAAAAAAACTATTAAAAATAAGTGCAATGGACTCAAAGACTCAAAATGAGCCCTTCACAATCAGGGTGTTAGGTTTTTTAAAAAGTTATTTTTACTGGACACAGCATCTCATGGTACAAAATGCTAAAAAAAACAATGAGACATGTCAAAATGATCAATGATGTCAGTCTAGTTAGAACATTTTTACTCTTTAATGCAGCATCTCATGGTACATGATGCTAACAACCAAACAATAAATAGATAAATAAATACATAAACAAACAAATAAAATTAAAAATAAATAAATACAAATAAAATTAAAACCGAGACACCTTGAAATGGGTGGACTATTCCTTTAAAAATGTGACAGCACTTTTTGAGTCTTTTTTGTCATTTAGTGTCTTGGGCCATTTTTGTGTTCAGCTCTCTTTTTTTAAATAGCTTTTCTATATAAATGTGCTGGTTTGAAACCTTCTATATAAATGTGCTTCAAACCAGCACATTTATATAGAAAAGCTATTTAAAAAAAGAGAGCTGAACACAAAAATGGCCCAAGACACTAAATGACAAAAAAGACTCAAAAAGTGCTGTACATTTTTAAAGGAATAGTCCACCCAAAATTAAAATTCTGTCATAATTTACTCACACTTATGTCATACCAAACGTGTAAGACTTTCATCTGTCAAACACAAACACATTCTGAAAAATATCTTTGTTTGTCCTTACAATTAAAGTCAGTGGGTGCAATGTGGTTTTGGACCCCACTGGCTTTCATTATATGAACAAAACCAGTTCTTCCAAATGTCTTTTATGTTCTTCATAATAATGAAAGTCATACAGTTTTGGATCAACATGAGAGTGAGTAAATTAATATTTTTTGGTGAACTATTCCTTTAAAAGTTGAACATTTTACATGGAACAAGATACTAAAAGCAATGAAACTTATAAGAATGGTCAAAGCTCTCTGTCCAGTGCACATTTAGGCCCCTACAACTCTTTACTCACTGAAAAGGTGGATAAAACGTACCCAAGTTAAGTTTAAGTGACGTCTGCAACAAAGAAGTGCTGTGAAGTACTTTCAAACTACATCAAAACATATAAATGGGGAAAGCACCTAAATACCAAATCATTTAAACTCCTCTACAGGGACTTAATAAAGCAGTGGTGAACGTACATCCACTTTTCGCTGTGTGAGTTTGAACACTCCCCATCAGTGAGCTGAGAAATTACCAGAGCTATGCAGAATAAGGTCATATGATCCTCTGTCCTCAAAAAGAGCATCAATACAATCCATTCTGAACAGCTACGGCTGAATACTCATCTCCTCCAGGACCAGCACTGCGGAACAAGGCCCTTTGGAGTGGAGGAAAATTAAACACTGCTCCGACTGAAAGCAAATAATGCAAAGCAGTAACTGAGTGAGAGAAAATCTGTGTATGTATTTAGGTGGGAGAGATAAACTTAGACGAAGTGTAGGAAAAAGAGAGAATGGGATAAAAGAGGAGACAGGTTTATCGCATGCTACAAGCACACCGTCTTATCCCAGCAGGTCCAGGGTTGAGAAACAATGGCATAAAGGCCAACCTGATGGACGGCAAAGGCGCTACTCACCCAAAAGTACATCATCATTTCGGCCAGGAGCAGGTGGGCACTCACAGATGGAAAACAGGCGAAGGGTGGGCGCAGAGCTGACCGTGTGAGTTGGATTCTTGGTGCTTGAAAGTCCTTTGCTCTTCCCAGATCAGTCCAGAAAGAAAATAAAACAAGTTGAAGCAACAACTGTTGACACTCTATCCGTTTAAAAAAAAAAAAAATCAGAAAAAGAAAAACAATCTAGTTGACAAGAAAAAAGAGGAATAGGCAAAGGCACTGCTGTCTCTGCTCTTCAGTTTCCTTTCACTTTCCACTCTTTCTTCTTCCTATAACCACATAAGTGGCTTTCTTCACGTCACTCACTCTGCACGTCTTCTGCCCCGTGTCGTTCTGTTCAGGGTCTTATTGGCGAGTGGGAGAGTTCTAGAGCAGGCACTCCAGGAGGTGTTTGGCAGCTGTTCCCAGCATTCCTTCAGTGAGGCTGTGTTCCTCCGCAGGGAGGGGAGTCCATTGAGACTTCAGGCACTGAAACAGCCACGGAGCAGCTCAGAATCCGAGTGCAGAGGGGAGGGGAGGGAAAGAGAGGAGCGTCTGCTCTACTGGCTGCTGCTGCTGATGCTGCGGTGGCTACCGAGGGAAGCCGGCCAGTGGTGGGGATTGAGAAGACCGTAGGAGCAGTTCTTTCCCCTCGCTCCGTCTCGACGCTCAGCTGATGTACATGAAAAGTCGTGCAACGTGACGATGAGGGGCGCAAACGGAGGGGAAAGGCGTAAGTAAACTAGGTAGGGCGAGTCGGCGTGCAATGTAATGCCTTTTGCTCTTTCTTGTGTCTGTCTTTCCTTTCTTTCTTTTTTTCTTGCAATCTTTTCTCAGTGATAGTGAGAGAGTGGAGGCTGGGGTTTCAGTGGGAGAGGGGCTTGCAGGATTCCGGCTGTGCTTTCAGCCAATCAGAAGTCAGAGTGTGCCGGTGGAGAGCAGGGGGAATCGCTTGACAGGTTGTGTGCCATGAGAACAGGGCTGCTCTTTTAGGTAGCTTTTTTGGTGCGTGTGCGAGCGCAAGACTTGTTTGTGTGTGTATGTGTGTGTGGCTTGAGTGTCTAAGTGCATGCATACACAGCCATGCGCCTTTCAGGAGGGTTGATGGTGGTGGGGGGAGGTTACGCTGCCGTTTAACATCTCAGCTGTCTCAGCAATTTCAAGCCCACACTGCCAACAGGCAGCTACAGCTATCATAAATATTAACCTCTGTGCTGTTGAACGTTCATATTTGAATGGTAATTTGGCTTTATTTTGATTAGAACAGAGCATGTCAGGAGTGATGCTGTCTGAGACATTTCATGTTTTTCATTGTGCTTTGGAATATTTTATCGGTGCAGTAAATCAATGCAAGAGTTCTGATAAGATAAGGGGTATTAGATCATTATGAATAAATTTTATATTTTATTATATAAAGTTGTGCTTATAAATGTACATACCTCCCTCTGTAAAATTCATATAACCCTTGCACAATCTCTAGCATTAAAAAAGACAAATTGTTACGTATAAGATCATTAGAAGCTTTATTTTTTTAAAGTACTGCTCTAAAGAAGCTGCATTAATGATAATGAAGGATATTCCACACTGACAAATAGAATTACACACACACACACACACAGGTTTACATTTATGAAAAGTGGGGACATCCCATAGGCACAATGTTTTTTCTACTGTACAGACCATATATTCTATCGCCTTACACCAACCCTACCCCTAAACCTACCTCTTACAGGAGACTTTGTGCTATTTCATATTTTCAATACACTCCATTCTGTGTGATTTATAAGCGTTTTGAAAAGTGGGGACATGGGGTAATGTCCTGAAAAGTCCCGTTCTCCTTGTAATACCTATGTCATACCTTTGTCATTATACAAATTTATGTCATCATTTGTCACAAAAACGCGTACACACACACAACACCACACAAAACACACACACACACACAACACACACACACACACACACACACACAAAACCACACACAAACATGGTTAAAAGATTGCATACCCTTGACAATATACAATATTAAGAACAAAAGTGTGGAAACTTTTAAACAGGATTATTCATGTAATTTGAGTTATTAGTCTTGTTGAATATATGTACATATCTTTTGTTAAATAGTTTAATAAGGACAGTATTTAATGAAAGAAAACCACAATTTTTATGTTTGCTTCGTTTTTCCACAAGCACAATGTAAACTTGTGAGCAGGACTGTAATCTAAAAACATGTGAACCTCAATCAGTTTCTTTTTCCTACAGAGTTTTCACAGTGAAGCAATAAAAGAATCTCAAGTTGCATTAAAGAAACTGTCTTATCAAATCATGAAGTCTATTTCAAGTCAGTATCATAAATAAGTCAAAAATGAGAGGCCCATGAGATGACAGATCTGTACTGTTCTCTGTTTTTGAAGAGGGTGGAAAAAATGGCTGAAAGACAAAAATAATTTAGGAGCTTGAGCAGATTTGAGCATCACACAATCCTTTAAAAATGTCTTTAAGTTAATGTCACTAGCAAATGCAAATTATCTGGGGGGGGGGTATAGTATAGTGGGGATATAGTGAGACAGGCTAGTTATTAAACTTTTTATACAGTCAGAAATTATCAATGTACATTTACTTTCTATAAAGACACAACACATTTGCTAACTAAATGTTTGAAGCCAACATACACAACTACTTCTAGAGAAAACACACATGAACATGCAAATTTGTGTTATTGGACTTCTGACTCAAAACCCTATAGTTACTGAAAGTCAGCCGTGTAACAACTACCTCCAGTCTACCCCTACTGTTGTTGTTCTTCTTGTAATATTCCTGTCCATTCCATTGCTATTCTGTTGTCTCTCACTGCTTCTCTCTCTCTCTCTCAAACCCAAAACAGTCTTTCTCTGTCTCTACATTCCTTCGATGGCACTATCTTCACTGTTTTTCCCCAGCATGCCGAGGGTGCTGGCTTGTTTGGGTTAAGCACTCGGAGGACGACTGGCCCTGGGGACGTCATTTTCCATTACAGAGACAAGAAACCTTTTCTCTCAGATGAAGAAAAAGGGAAAAAGTCAGAGCCCTGAATTGGTTATGCTCCTTGTCGTGTTCTCTTACTCCCCCGACTCGCGATTCATTTAGTCAATATTTAATGCCGGTGTTGTGCAGTACAGTTGTCTGTTGGCCCGATCCATGGGTTTGATCTCCATGTCTCGCCTGATCTTTCTCCAGGCTTATGGGCTTGCGCAGAGATGTGACACAGTCTAAAAATGTGGCACAAGCTTGTTAACGGTTACACACTTTGCTCTGATGCTGTGCAAAGAAAGAGAAGGACATCAGACAGAAGGAGGAACAAAGAAAAAAAGCCAGATCCATTACATGCATTTAGCACAACTGCTCACTTTATCTGCACACAATCATGCACATCTCACCCTGCCTGCAGCAACTAACGCCCTCTATGCCCCACCTGTGTGTAGATGTCAAGCAGCGTGAAGTGTAAAGGTGGTATTTTTCTTCTTTAAACAGGGCAGATGGGCAAGGTTTGGTCTGAGCCGGTGGCCAAGCCAGACTGTCTTAATTAGGAGCTGGCTGCTGCCAACGGCAGGTGAACACATCTGGGAGGCCATATTGGCCGCAAGCGCAGCAGGTCTTGGAAATAGTGCAAGCCTTGGAATATTCGACGGGAGCAGAAACGAGTGATTCCCCTTTTTTAACCCCCATACTACAACCCAAAAGTGAGCAGCAATACATCTACATGCCACAAAGTGTCAAGCTTCCATGCTGCGCGTGCCTGCCAGATATTAAAAGTCTTTCTTTGGAGGTTTGCATTCGTTTTGCGTGCTACCTAAACCTCAGCAGCCTCAGAGTGCTATCAATTACACACATTCTGCTGAAAAGCTGAAATTCAGCTCTGAGCGCAGTCTGACAGGATTCAGCAGTATGTGCACGTCTGTGCGATGGCTATTGGACGTTCGCGTTTCCTTTGTCCCCTGTACCTGCCCTCCGCTGCCTTTGTTTGAAAAGAAGACGACACAATCACAGCGTGTCGCACTTAAAGCACATTATAATGAAGTTGAGTCCTCCCTTCTTTGCAGACACACACACACACACACACACACTATCAGGCATGTTCGCCCCACTGAGCTATACCTTCCTCATCAGTGCTTTATTCAACGTCATCATTTCTGTCTCTATAAACTCAATGGAGCTGCATGCCCCTCTCCTCCTCTCTCAAAGCACTCCCTTCCAATTACCGTGCCAGTTCATTTATTCATTAACCCTGCAAGGAAAATCGAGGGAGACCTAATTCAAAAACAACCGCCCTCCATTTCTCTCCATCTGGTGGGGAGGCTCGATTCTCCAAACACGTTCAAGAGACTTAATCTGGTTAAGGTGTAGTTTAGCATCTGCAGCGGAGTTTGCTGGGGGGATTGAGGAACGGATTGCCATGCCAGTCCATTTTCATTAAAAGCACATTCCAATGACCAAACCGGTACAGGAAGTGACATGCATGGACTAATAAAAAAACAAGCGGATAAAAGGCAAGGCGCTGTTGTGCTTGATTACAGAGGCATTGACTAATTTACTTAATTTGTCAAAAAGGAATGTGGTTTGAAACTGAGGTAGAACTCATTTATAGTGATTTGAGTGGTAGCATGCTGGTGCACTTAAATGCTAAACATGCTTTAGCTATTTGAAGCGTTGTATTTCCAAATGCCATTAGCAGAATTTCTTATCTCCAAAAATGGAGAGTAAAATTAAAGTTTGGGAAAAGTAAAAGTTGGGAAACGTAATTGCTTTGAGCCTTCCAGCTACAGCAACCAACATTCAATCTAAATTAAGTAAATATTGTAAAGCCAAATTAGGAATTGGACTATGAATGATTTACTACTTAAAATACATTAAACAAAAAAGGAATATTTTCTACTTGTGCTGCAAAAAGTAAGTAGAATTTAGAATGTTTTTCTGTCAGGAATGTCACTCATGGAGTTCTAATATAGTCTTATTCACAAGCATAACAGACAAATGGGTCAAAAAATATTTTTAAGGTCCAATTCTCGCTATTAACAAACCCTTAACTACGACTTTTGCTTCAATAAACTCCTAATTTGCTGCTTATTAATAGTTAGTAAGGTAATTGTTAAGTTTAGGTATTAGGTAGGATTAGGTACATATAATATGGTCATGTTAATAAATGCTTTATAAGTGCTAATAAACAGCCAATATGTTAATGATAAGCATGCTAATAAGCAACTAGTTAATATTGAGAATTGGTCCCTATACTAAAGTGTTACCAACAAAATGGGACTTTACTTGGAGAAAGCAGTCCATTTCGTGCTTAAAAACATATTAAACCAGCCCGAGGTTATTTACTGGTCTTGCTGGACTTACTTAGCACTTTTCAGCAGGTCAGGCTGGGACATCAAATGGCTATCCAGCTAAACACCAGCTTGGCCAGGCTGGAAGGACCAGCTTGGAACACCAGGAAACCAATTAAGGCTGGTCCCAAGGCCTTTACTAACAACTATCATGACCTGTGATATGAAGGGAAGGTGGAAAGGTGCAAATATCCCAATTTACACTTTTAAGGTACATCCAAAAAACCTACTAATGGCAAAACATCTAAGTAAATACAATGAAATGATTAGGATTTATTTGTTGCTTGCAAAATAGTACATTTAGTAATTATACATGGCTACTTATAAATGTCTCTCAAGGTTTTTGCCCACAGAACAGAGTAGTGCACTAGCATATGAGTAAGGGCTAGAAGGGCTGTGATAACTGTGATGCAAACTAGCAGATTTAACAATCTCATATTGTCAATGAATATTTCACGTAAAGTCAAGCAATATTTCTATTCATGTGTGGGAAAGAACTGTGTGAAATGTGTGCAAGTTTGTTTTGCCATAAATTTAAGACAACCATAAAAAATAATGATCATATTAATATATGGGGAAAATCTCAACATTCTGACCAGAATCAAATGATGCTACATTCTCCCAGTAGACAACAGTTGAACTACATCCCAATTCTGAGGCTAAAGTTTTTGTTTGAAACACATCTGCACGCTCAATTGGGAAAGCAACGAAAAACAAGTTACCCTCAGAGATTTATACTTCTGATCCTCCAAATCCTTTTTTATCTTAATCAAGTATAAGGCAGTAAATTGCTCCAGCTCTGCCTCCTCCCTGTCCTTCACTGCCTGTATGCTAATATTGTTTGACATACTTCGGAGGAAGATGGGAGTATCAATGTTTATCAATTCCAAATAAGATCGAGGCACTGACACGCGCTAAGATTACAGTTTAATTAAAACTTGAGTAGCCAACTAATATTCAGTTCTTAAACAGACACATCCTACGCCAATGCATTATCTACTCATTTAGATCTTGCATCATTGAGAAAAAAGGAAGGCAGGGAAATCAGGAAGGAGAACATGACATGCGGCTGTAAGATCATCTCCATTCCCTTTCTACTGCTGTTCTCTGTGTTTGGGTGTAGCTGTCAGAGCAGAAGCTAAAATAAACCTAGCCACACTGGTCTGTATAAAAAATGGATACCTCTGGTTCAAGTCCTACCCAGCCAAAAACAACTGATGCCAAATTCCACCTGCCAGCAGGAGATCCTGAGGTGGCAAAGGGAGCAGAGAGGCAGTGCCAACCATGCCACCAATCTGGAAAACACAAAGAAGGCATCCACTTACCAGTCTTGTGACAAGGGGCACCCCGAAATGCCAGAAGTGATCGTTCAGTAGCCCACTATACACTACGTTTCCAAAGAGAGCAATGCTTCCTGTTTTACACAACCCGTTTCCTGGTTTGGTTTCTGCAGAAGGAGAAAAGAAAATTAAGAAATAGGGTTAAATAGCAATATTCAATGACTAGAAACTAATAATAATAACAATAAACGAGAAATGAAGATAGGAGAGAAGAAGTTCTAAATAAACAATTAAGGTATGATTAAAAGAAAGAAGAAGAATGGAAATAGGATGCAAGAAGGGAAGGACGAGAAAAAGGAAAAACAAAGGGAGAGAAAAAGTGAAAGAAAGAAAGAAAGAAAGAAAGAAAAAGAAAGAAAGAAAGAAAAAAAAATGGAGAAAGTCAGAAGAGTGGAAGGAAAAAATGAAAGGAAGGAAGGAAAAAACAAACAAAAGGAAGAATGGAAAGGAGGGAGGAAGGAAAAACAAAGGAAGTATTAAAGGATGGAAACAATGAAACAATGCTGGAAGGAAGGAAGGAAAAACAAAGAAAGGAAGGAAAAATTAAAAGCTATAGGAAAGGAAGGAATAAAAAGCAACAGGATAAAGGAAGGAAAACAAGGAAAGGAAGGAAGGAAGGAAGGAGAAATAAAGAAGGAAGCATGGAAGGGAGAAAGAAAAACAAAGCAAGTAAGAAATAAAAGAAAAATTAAAGATTGTATGAAGGATGGAAGCAAAGAAAGAAGAGGAAAAAAGTAGGACAGAAGGAAAGGAGGATTTAAGGAACAAAGGGAAAAAAAGAAAATGAATGGAAAGAAAATAAAAAAATAAGGATGGATAAAGGATAAGGATAAAAACAAAACAAAATGAATGATTCCAAAAGTAAAAGACAAATATTTCTTTGACAATTTCAATATGTCACATCCATAAACACTCATCAGTCTGCGTGTGAGTGGCACGGTGTGAGGAGAAGAGCTTGGCATGTGATCAACAGTGGGGTCACTCCTGCTTACACAGAAAAGCAAACTAACAGCTGCATTCAACCTCCTTTGGGTAACATGCACTCACAATGATCAGTACTCACAAAGACAAAAAGAAAACATGAATCTGATATCACACACAAACACACCATATACCACCAGTTCAGCTTAAAAAAAATCCCCATTCCCCCAGTCTGAATGTGGACTCAGAGAAGCACGTGCGAAGATTGCGATGTGTATTAAATTATTCCCTATAAATGCCAAGTACAGCAAAAATCTGCATTATGCCTCAAAACAATAGTGAAGCGCACCACAGCAAGCCATGCATTCATTATTGAAAAACAAAAAGTAAAAAGGCCCATTAAAATGTCACTTGTGCTCTTTGTGGCTGTGGCAACACATGCATTTTAGTGTTATAAATGGGCCTTGCGTTATTGTTTATGGTGGCTGCTAGCCGCAGGCTACCCGGCGGTGACTGTAAAGTCCACGGATCACACACCATGAGCCTCCGATGCCGCTCCCTCCCCCTCTATACATCACCCCATGAATATTCATGCCACAGGGCCGTGCTCCAGCCAATCGATCACAACTATAACGCATTTATATCCATGATACATGTGGCTGATTTTTTTGGTGTCTAGGAATAAAAAGATATGGCCTAATTAGCAATAAAACAGCCACTTCGCCGTAGATTTGGAGGCCGAACGGCACTCCTGCTCTTTTCGCGTGTGATGTAATTCATACAGTGGCGCGTTGCATCACAGGAACATGTCGTAAGGTGAGACTCGAGGCGGGGAGGGATGGCTGTCATCGCATTTGAGGCTTCCCTGCTGTCTGTTGGCACCGGTTGAAGCTCCTTTGGCATCCGTGGGCATGTTTCTCACCACGCCTCACCTGTGATTAATTATTGACGGCGAGATGAGGATGCGGTAAAGTAAGGCTGCACTGACATGCTACACTGCAGATACATTACAACAACCCCACAGGCTGCTTCCTTTTCCCTGGTTTTCCCTCATGCGCTTTGTCTTTAAAGCCCTCTTCTCACACTCTCTCTCTGACAACCTTTCCTAACTCTCTCTATCTCACTCTGCCCTGCAGTTTGGCAAATTTGACAAGAGCTTTAAAAACTGAGCGAAATGTCAAAGTTGTCATAAACAGTGTGTGAGAGGGAGTATTTTGGTTTGATAAGGAGGCAATAACAGTTTGATTTAAGGCAGAAAAGAGTGTCATCCCATCTAAATCTGCCATCAGAATATCTCTGTCCAGGGTTTGTTGGCACATCGCTGTGTACTCATGCAGATGAATGGAGGAGTTTAGGTTGAAACTGAGACTGCATTGTCTCGCATTTCTCTACAAGGATGACAATAAGTGCCCTAAACGGTCCTTGCTTGATCTGTGGGGAAGCACCTGGCTTTGAATCTCAAGTGCGATGTGCGAGTGGAGGATTCTAGGACCAGGATAACATGATAATAAGAGAAGAAACATAAAATAGAAATCTACATTATAACACAGCTCTATAAATGTGGAAATAAATCACTTTGCAATAGCTTTAACTGAAAACAAATGCTCATGTATGAATTGCATAAAAACAAAAACAAATGATAGACCTCTTTTTCTCGGAACCAACTTTTCAAGTTCACACAGGTATCATGGCACAGTAAACATAGGTGTGTTCTCATATTCCACAAACGTTTGTGTAAAATATTGTCTTACCAATTAATTTCAATCCTTATTTGAACAATCTCAATTTTGATTGTTAAAATCCCAAGATATTTTTATTCTAGCCAGCGTTTTCTGCACCACTTTTCATTGGTGATGCCCCACCGTTGAAAATAAAAGTGAAGTGAAAAAGTGAAAGTGATGTGACACGTGGCCAAGTATGGTGACCCATACTAGGAATTAGTGCTCTCCATTTATCCCATCCTAAGTGCACACACACACAGCAGTGAACACACACACACACACTGTGAACACACACCCGGTGCAGTGGGCAGCCATTTATGCTGCGGTGCCCGGGGAGCAGTTGGGGGTTCGGTGCCTTGCTCAAGGCATATACAATCCAGAGGCAAGAGAATTCCTATTTAATATGAGTTTGCAATCTGAATTGAAAGGGAAGAGATGAAAAGGATGCATACCGCAAAATAATAGCAAGAAAACATAGTTGATTTGTACTTTGTGTAATCTGATTCACAAACAGATTGATTTTTAATTAATCAAAAATACACCGCACACTTAGTGTAGTCTGATTCATGAACAAAAGTCCTTAAATTAATACTTAAGTCACCAGTAGGTGGGGTCACATGATTTAGCGCATCATTGAATCATTCATTCAACTGTTTTGTTCAAATTGCTGATTCATTTGGGAGCGAAACATATGACTGTCCTGCTGTATAAAACTTACTCACTCACAATCTTGATGTATTTTTCTAAATATCAGCACAGCTATGATTATTTGTGTTGCTTGTATACGCAAAATGATTTCTAGAAGTTGTAAATAAAACAAAGTTTTGTAGAACATTTTACAAAAAATACTTCAATCTTTCTGCTGTACTTCAAAATGTAATGTTAATTCAATGTGTTACTTGCCTTTTCTTTGTAATTTTTTGTTTCAAAGTAAAGCTTATTTTAATCTTTAGTTTGTAGTTTTTTTTGGTTGTGTTGATCTGTTAAATAAACAGCATTGTAACACCATAGTTTGGGCCCTCTTGTTCATTTCGAAAATTTATATTTTAATGTACCAAATGAAAAGGTTCCATTTATAATTGACAGCAATAGCTAAAAGAGAAATGTTCATATTATCAAAATGGACATTAGAACTTAAATATAAATTAACAAAATAACAGAAAATGTATCAAATAGTGAAGATCCACTAACATTTAACAACCAGAATGTGTCCAAATATCTACATATGTATTGTGTTTTAGAATTGGAAACAATGTTTTGCTTGAGAAGTGTGCTTGCAGTATCTTTCTCTAAAACAGATGACACATGGTTTGATATTTTGCTGTGCCCAAATACGTTTAGGAGCCACTGTATAAAAATAACTACCCACAACACTGCAAAATATATCAAAATCTTGCTCTTGTTATTGCCAAGAGAGCAACAGGGATGACATAATGTCTGCCTTCTTCCGGCTGGAAGGCTCTGGCAGTGGCCATCCTGTCCTGGGCCTGTGCTTCCATTAGCCACACTGACCTGGATTTGTTCTGGCATCGCTCTGATACTAGACCGGTGGACTTGGCCCTTCCTCTCAGCGGGGCAGCTCTGTCAGGACCTCTGTCCAACCCAAACACACCAGCCACACCAGCCTGTCCATATGGCAGTCCCACCCTGCCTGTTTCTGGGCCAGAGCCTGATTCACAAGGGCTAGAGAAAAAGAAGTCCTCTTTTTCCAGAGCCCTCTCCAGGGCATCACAACGCCTCTCCAAACGATGTATTCATTACCCCTCCTGTATCCCGGGGGATGCTCAAAAGCCTTGTTTCAGAGTGGGGAGTGTGGCTGTGTCTGTGTAACCACTGCTCCAGTCCTACTTAATCATGTGCAGTTGGAGGGGCAGTCCGTGCCGGCGCTCTGATTAATACAGCATGAAGCTGTGGCGGCAGACATAGCTGCAAGGGACACAAGGCATTAATAACAGTATGCTGCCACTGTTTCTGCTGCTACCTTCGCCTTCCTGAAGTCTAGAGAGACCATGAGTACAAACACACACAAATACCAACTCATAAGGTGCCATGGAGCCTTGATGCTGTAAATATCAACATGGGAACACTGGCCCAGAGATTCATCTCTGGTAACTGCATTAGAGCACGAAAATAGATTTTTTTTTAATTGATGCAATTTGTCAATCAGCCTAATAATGACTAATCATTATCATTTGTGGTTCATAGGTTCACAATAGTGGAATATCATGGTCATAATCATTATCACCAATAAAGACATATTTTCGTAACTTACAGTGGGATCTTAAAAATGTGGCAAAAACATTAAAGTGTGATGGAAACAAAACAAAATATACTTTATATTGACTTATATAGCCACTTTTCGTATTATGTTTTCAATGTTTTGTCTGCTAAAATAAAGTAAACCAAGGGGCCGGGTCCACGACTTAAAATGATTAAAAATATATAAAGTTTATTAAAAATTATTAATAATATTAATACCTCAATAAATCTAAACTTAAGTAAATGCTAAAAATCTACAATAAATCTAAACTGATCATCTTGTTTTTTTTTGCTCTTCAAAGACTATTGTTTGTTATTAAAGGAAGATACTGTTCTTGGCGAACTTCTTGAATCAACACCAATTAATTGTGGTTATAATTTAGCTAGTTGGGCACACTCTCCGAGTAATAATAATAAATCTAGAATATAATAATAAGTAACCAACACAATATTCAAGGACTCCTATTAAATATTAACTATTAAAATATTATTAACAAAACATATCCATCAATTTTATGGTTCAAGTTCAAAATCAGGTAAAACCCTGTGTATATAAATATATATATATATATATATATATATATCTATTATATATATCTATTATATAGATAATACTTCATGTTAATACACACAATACATTGTTGAAAATACAGATTTATTTTACTGTGTATTATTTTATATAAAAAAAAATATTATGTTGGACAGTGGAGAATTAATGTTAGAACGCATTGATACACACACATATATATATATATACAATATATATATATATATTTTATGTGTTTCATTGTTTAAAAGGAATCCATGGCTGCAATAGAGTACTGAGAAAAACACAGAAAATAAAATGACTGTTCCACGGCACAGAGCTAATACAATGCTGGTAGTCTGGATGTATGTACATTGAGATTTTACTTATCTGTATAAAACCCAGCAAAGGCGGGGGTGAGACTTTTTGCACTTGAGCGCGCTATTGACGAGAACACTAAATAAATACAATGTCATCAGCCGAGCACTAAATATGCTGAGGTCTCCAACCTGAAATTAAAAATCAACCAGAAGGCAATATTGATGGAACAGGGGAAGCGATAAAATCGAGCAAAATGAGCTTTTGAAACTTTCTCCCTGCCGTAGTTGGGAGATGACTGTTTGTGGGGGGTGCCGTTCTGCCGCATGATAAAAAAAAAAAGACTCACACCCACTGCTCGTTTCTTTGTTTCCGCCCTTTTGCTTTACGATTCTCCCATGTGTCGAGTCTCGCAATGGTACGGACTGGCATAATTTATTAAAATATGAGTAAATCAATGGTTGATGTCCTCATAGATTACTTTGAAATCATAAAAGAGCCTTGACAAGAAATGCAGAGTAATACAATTTAATTAAACTGCATATCCTCCCCCTGTGCAGCCGCCTGATTAAAGTGGCAGTCAAATAAAACAGCATTTAATTGGCATACAACACAGAAGCTGTTTGCATGTTTATTTAACATTGCGGCGTATTAATAAAAAATTAGAACCCTAATTGGCCTAACTTGTGCATGCAGGAGCAAGCTCCTGGCTCCACTTCCCCCTACAGTTTAATGGACTGTGACTGAAAAATAATCCCAGGCTAGTTTAATATTTCTGCAGTCATACTTGATGAAAATCCCTGCTCCCATTGGCCAAGAGCCACACATTAAAAAGCAATCATGGATACCTGGGCCTGCTGGTGAGAATCCCCAGTGGAACGGACCACTTGGAGCGGCCTGGCAGAGAGAACTGTCCCAGCAGGGGGAGGGCGAGGATCATTAGCGTTTTGCATATCTCCAGTGTACCATTCTGCAGGTTCATCCCCAGCCAGCTTCTCCCCCCCCAACACTTCAGAGCCCCATGTCATCCCACTGGCATGCTACCAGAGACAGCTGGAAAGCCCCCTCCTGTATGCTCTCTCTCTCTCTCTCTTGCACTTGCTTCATATTTGTGTGCACAGACCACCAAAATGAGTGCTGCTTTGATCAGTGACCAAACATCTCAAATGAGCAAAGCAAACGTCCAGCCCAATGAGACCCTCGCTGTCCCTGCTATTACATTTTTAGCTTTCATTCTGGAATTACGACAACAGCCTGGATATAGTTTTGAATATATAAATATGTAAACATGATGCATTAAGAGCCTGGAGGTGAAAACTTTTTGAATTTAAAGATCAGGGTAAATTGAACTTATTTTGTCTTCTGGGAAACATGTATCTTCTGTAGCTTCTGAAGGGCAGTACTAAATGAAAAAATATGATGTTTAGGCAAAATAAGAAAAATGTACACGTCTTCATTCTGTTTAAAAGTTTACACCCCTGGCTCTTAATTGCATTATTTTTCCTTCTGGAGCATCAGTGAGCGTTTGAACCTTTTGTACTAGCTGCGTATGAGTCCCTCAGTTGTCCTCAGTGTGAAAAGATGGATCTCAAAATCATACAGTAACTTTTGGAAAGGGTTCAAATATGCAGAAGATGCTGTAAAACCAAAGATTATTGTGGATCTGAAGTATTTTTCTGAAACCAGCGGGCAGTTGAACTGTTCAAGACAAAACAAGGGACTCATGAACAACAAAACCAAACATCTGTGAAATCATCTAGGTACACAGTATAAGAATCGTATGTCAAATTTTGAATGGGGTCATTTTTATAAATTTAACTATATTATTTTCTCTTGTGGACTATATGTAAATATGTTTTATGTGAAATATCTTAATCAGGTCAGTACTAAATAAAAAATAACATGCATTTTGTATGATCCCTCTTATTTTGGTAAAATAATCAAAATTTTTGCAGATACAACACAAAATTGTGTACAAAACACAACAATTTCTGTTAACCTGTGTGATGTTTGTGTGTGTGTGTGTGTATATATCCTTTAGATCTATAACAAAAAAGTATATTTGGGGGCCAATGGCTATTATAAGTTTTGACATTTTTTAAATATCATTTTTTAGTTTAACTAGCGTTATTTCAATTTGTCTATAAAATTCAGTTTAGTTTTTGATTAAGTCTGCATTCCATATTTTTGTTAGATTTTATTTTGTGAAGACATTGATTCGTTACGTTTTTATATAGTTTAGGCATTGTAGTTTCATTTTATTAAAGTTTTAAGCCTGAATTACAGAATCCACTTCCAGAGGCTGCCGGCCAAAATCGCAAGTACGTAGGCATAATTTACCCTTATAGAGAGCCAAAATTGTTTAGATAGTAAAAGTATACAAATATACGCCACAGAAAGCAGGCAAGCCTTTTTTACTAAATTAATCTACACAAGTCGCGCTTAACGTCATATCCAATGATGTGTGTTAAGATATTTAGTATGAAAATAAATGTAGCCTAATTTGGTTATATGTCTTTTATCTTATTTAACCATAATCATGAATTGTCCCGGTGGGTGTCTTGTCTCTCCTTTTCCGTGAACAAGCCGTGCAATCAATCAAAACTAATGAACTAATAGAAACGAATAAAACTTCATAAATACGGCAATCACACTTAACAGTACAAGGCTTGTGTCGAATGTTCTTTCATTTATGAAGATTATCAAGCGTGTGTATTGATGTGATTTTCCAATGCAACATTCGTGTCACAAAGCTGGCAAGAGTGATCAAACAACGATCCCGCAAAGTTTTCTGGTGTTGTTTCAGAGAGATGCGACTTTCTGCTCATCTTTTTTTCTGTTAATTTTCTATGGTGCTCTGCAGCCTGATTTTTTCCTCACAGCAACCCACTAGATGCCTAATGCTTGTTTGATTGCTTGTGTTCCATGCTAAAATAAATAATCTTTGCTTACCTGATGTAATAGATTATAATGCTGAGTTGAGGTTGGGGGGGGGAGAGGGGTGGGGGGGGGGGGGGGTCGCGAACCGCGGTCTAATTATGTCAAACTTTTTCTCGTCTTGTACAGGAACGTTAATTAGTGCTGCTGTCAATAATGGTTCTAGGTGTTTCTTTTAAGTACTGCTGGGTGGCAACGCTTACCCAAACAGGACCGGCCGTCTTGAAAAACTGCTTTGCGTCTCTCCGTCAGATAACTCCATGTGTGTGATGCGCCATTACAGGTAGGCTATTTCCATAAACCTCCACACAGCTCGTATTTTTCCGCCAAGGGGTGAGAATGTAATTATTACGAAAACGATTATTTATTTTTGACAATTATTATTTTATTTCAGTTAGTTTTTCAATAACTGTGGTTAGTTTAGTTTCGTTTTAGTTTTTCAATTATTTTGACGTTTTTATTTTATTTCAGTTTACAAAAATTTTTTCTTCAATCGTTTTAGTTTCCTTAGTTTTTAGTTTTAGTATGTTATGAAAATAATCTGAATTGGCTGAATATATACCACATATCTGAATTACCTTTGTTAATATGTCAAAGTTATAATGTATATTGTAAATATTTTTGTATATATGTCACTGCGTTCAAGACTTTTCATGTCTGTATGTTTTTATTCACCTACTATGCAAGTTTTGACTAGCATGGAACAAATAAAACATATAAATTTACATCATTTCAAGACAAATTTTAATCATATATATAATATTAAGCCCAAATATACTTATTTAGTAATCTAAATGATCATTCCCGATTTTTATTAAATGTGTGGTTTATATATAATATTATATATAATATATACTCTATTATACTATATATATATTATGATATTATATATAATATATAATTCAAATATACTTATATCTATATGTTATTATGATTATTATCTTAAAATAATTGTTAAATATATAAAATATATTATTAAAATTACTTCTACTTTTTTGTGACAGACCAATAACAGAATAATGAATCTATACATTTTCTTCTCAAGGACACACCCAGAAACCTCATTTTCACCTGCACTCTTTTATGCCATTTACAAAAAAAAACAAAAAAACAAAGGGCCGCTGGCACAAAACAGACGTATCCACACAGCTGAAACGGATGGCTACAGAGAAAAAGAGACATATTTCTGACAGTCATACTGTATCGCTCCCCAACAATCACTCAAAAGCATCAAAAAGCACCTTCCCAGACTTTATTCATTTATATTGTATAGCAAGAGCTGCAACTTGATTTAGAAGGAAAGAAAACACCAAGAAAGAAATAAAGCTAGCTGCAAGTATAGTCTGTATACTGCTGAGGACTCTTTCCTCCCTGCCGCTCTTTCTTGATCTGCTCTGTTTTGTCACCCACAGCTGCCAGAAGATTCCCAGGAGTCAAGAGTCACAGAGGCTTCGAGTTCAAACTCCTCTGTCAGTTTTCATTTACTGTCTGTCTGTGTGTGTGTGAGAGAGAGAATTCTGAGATTGACAGTAACTGAGAAATGTTGTAAGGCGATGAAAGCACATATTGAATCTAATGGCTACTGGCTGGATTAGGGATGTAAATAGTGTGTGACAATATAATCACAATGGTAACGATAAGCACTAAACTTAATTTAGATTGCATTTTTAGAACTATTGTGCAGCTCATTGTGCATTAAAATAAAAAAACAATTGCAAAACTTCTACAAATATAGACATAAAATCCAAAATGGCCAATAAAAGCAAACAAAAAGCTTTTTATGCAAGTTTGAACTATTCTTCTTTATTGATTTTAAAAACAATTCACCATAGAGCAGCATAGGGTTTGCCTTGGTTTTTTAGATTAAATGGCGCTTCTCTCTATTTTTAGTATATAATGGATAAAAGTGGTTTCTTATTGCCTTATTATCTTATAATTATTATTTTGCAATCAGTGGTTTACTAGCTTTGCTTTAGGTCCCAGGTTTTACTTTGAATTTATTAATATTTCCATGATCTAAATTTAGAAATTTTTGTTAATGCATAAACGTGAGAATTTAGGTCAAGGCATGCAATTTATTTGTATAGCACCTTTCAATACACATGGTTAAGTTCAAAGTGCTTTCTAACCACGAATCAAAGATTATAATTTTTTGCAGTGTGGTGCACCTCATGCTCAACCAAACAGGAGTGTTTTTGTTATTTACCCACTGTACAGTATCTTTCGCTTCTCTTGTCCTACTGACATAATGCAACTATTTCTGTTTTTCCTCCTCCAGTTTCCTCCATCAGTTAAAGATAGACACTTAATGCCCTGACGGCTGAAAGCAGCTGTCTTCTCGAGCTGTGGCATATGCGCATATGCATGCCACGCGCGCACATGCACACACATCACACACACACACCCACACACACCCCCCACACACCCACACAGTGTGACAGCAAGAGTTGTAGAGCTGACGGGGACTCTTGAGTCAGGGGGTCAGAGGAAGCTCCTCCCTTTAGTAGAGAAATCCATTGGCACAATCGCTTCGTTACTGCCCTTGCGGTCTCCTCTCTTTCTCATCGCTCTTTAAGGAGTGAGAGAGGAAATTAAAGTGAGCAGAGAAGCATAGAGCAGAATCCATCTTGGATTAAAGGTGCAGATTAAAAACAAACTGTGCTGCAGGATGTTAAGGCTATTTATATCACACCGCGATGAGACTTCATAAAAGAAAGGAAGAATTTGCCTGAACCTTTGACCCAGTGGCTAATTAAACAAAGGTAATTCTCGTATTTGCAGCTCTTCTCTTTTTTAGTTTTCTTTCTTCTGTTGAACGCCCAAATGGAACACTTGTTTCTGAATGTCTTGATCTGCTCGGTTTCCATTCAATAAAAGAGACGGGGTTGGATGCTAATCAGAAAACGGTAAAAAAAAAAAAACACCAGAAGCCTTTAATTGGCAAAACAATCTTTCAGTCATTGAGTCCTTACACAGCTGTGGGTATACCAGCGAAGCTTCCATGGTGCTTTCACTGTCATTTTGGAGTTCAGCAGGCCTAAAGTGTCTATTTTCACTTTAATTGCATGAAAAAGCCAAGCTAGGACAAAGTGCTTTTGTGTTCCACAG